>BSQZ01000034.1:6885000-6987103 GCA_033239005.1 Lamellibrachia satsuma
TGTCACCAACACAAAACAACAACCTCGACTATGTCTGAAATTATTCGTTCTTCACCATAATTAGGTTTTAAAACAACGATAAACAATATCGGTATACAACTAGTTTTCCAACGATACCAAACACGACAACATGTCGTTGATCTGTTAATCAGTTGGAAACAAATACACTTCCGATCTCTAGATTAGCCATCGCTCGCTACTCGGCGCCACTAGCACGACTCTTACCAAAAATTCAATCGCTAGGTGACTAAAGTAAACAAGCTAATTATACACAACCCCACACGATCTCCGATCTGTGACAATATTTATAAATTGGGAAGCACATTCGTTGGAAGCAATTCGTTAGCTGTAGAGTTTCTTCTGGTAATCTTATTTGGTAATGTGGTAACTTACTAGCAAGGCTTACTTCAGCTTGCTATAATCGCGGGCCTCGGATACAGGTAATCGGCTGGTCCCGATAAGAATGAACCGAGGAAGGTCCCATAACAACTACTTTCCCATCTTTTCCCATCTTTCGAATCGGTGGATATAGGAGTTCATGTCATCCTTCACCTCGCAAAATGCTACTACTTCCTACAACCTTGACCCTAATTCCTACAACCCTGACCCGACTTCCTACAACCCTGACCCTACTTCCTACAACCCTGACCCTACTTCCTACAACCCTGATGCTACGTTAGGTGTCGCTTCCTTCACTGGATTCATGCCAGCTTCAAACTGCATCGTCAATAACTCCTCTCCTGTCATCGACGCATTTCTGCTTCGGCAGCAGCTCTCTCTCGTCTGCTTCCTTTTCTTTCTCTTCTCTTTCTCGTACCTCGTGGAACGAATCTTGTTTCCTTCACGAGAGGCCCGGCTTGTCCCCCGACACCACCTCGGTCCCGTCCTTCGTGGAACGAACCTTTTATCCCCTACGGGAAACCCGGCTTGTCTGCCGACAACACATCTGCGCCCGCAATATGACACCCATCGACCTCAGCACTGGAATTGTCTGGCTGCTTCTCAGGGATCCAACACTACAAGAAATGTCGATAACACACTAAGAATAACTATAATTACACGATGGACCAACACAATTACAATTTCAGTACACTGATACAACCAATATAATAAACGGTCTTGACAAATATCTATCCACAAAGAATATTTTCATATAAAGCCGTATTTGCCTGCTGCATGAAACAGGAAGAATCGTCTTCCCGACGACGGGGTGAGTGCGACTTGACGCCTTGCCGCTTGGGATGTTCACCAAGTACACGTGGAACATCACGAGTATACTGCATATGATATTTGTCAGAGTGGAGGTCAGTGTCTGTTGTCTGTTTTGGAATTTGTGGTCATTTGTAGTAATTATATCATTATTGTTATCTTTGACCATTATGTATTCAATCATTTGTTGGTTGATCGCTGTTTGAATGCTTTTTTGTTGTCGGTTTTGCTTGGAGTTGACTCTTGCTTTTGTTGAAGGTATTGTGAATTTCGGGTTGACGTTTGGCTGTACTAAATCATCGTCGATATGTTGGTGGCTGATTGCTACTGTGAAGTTGGAGCAATGATGAAAGCTATCTCAGTTGCCGTTAAAAAAGTAACCGCTGCAATGTCGGGGGACCAAAGAAGAAGTCATTCCCGGCCAACGCTAAACAGAAAGTCGTTGCATGCATGGATCTTTAGTTGTCTACCCTTAATGTATGTTCGCTTCATGCATAATTTCCATGAAATTATTGGTATTATGTGTAGTGCATTAAATGTGACCAGTGTCCGGTTCATTGATTAATGAGGTTCTAGACTCAATGACTAGGGTGATGTCACGCAGGTGCATAGACTATGACGCTACACCGTATTACGTACGTTAATGACGTCATTCCGCGTCTTGATTCAAGAACCTATCGCTAGAGTCGATTAAATCAAACCATGAACGTTTCACTCATCTGTATGATACACAGAAAACAAAATAAATGTTGCCATATTGTTGATACGTTCGAACGAAATGTTGTCGCCTTCGTTTATTGAATGCATATATATCCTAAAACACATTTCTAACAATTTTATTGCATTGAATCGATAAAATAATGTCAGTTACTCTCTCACAGAGGATGTGGTTTCAGCGCTCACACTAAATTCATTCAAAGCTAAACTAGACAAATTGTGGTGCGTTTACATTTTGAGCAAAGTGACAACTTCCCACCCAAAGACCAGCTAAAAGGCTATTAGCCTAATAGAGCTGAAGAAGATGTTTGTATATACGTATGTATGTATGTATGTATGTATGTATGTATGTATGTATGTATGTATATATGTATGTATGTATGTATGTATGTATGTATGTATGTATGTATGTATGTATGTATGTATGTATGTATGTATGTATGTATGTCCATA
The DNA here is from genome assembly GCA_033239005.1 of Lamellibrachia satsuma. Lineage (NCBI taxonomy): Eukaryota > Metazoa > Annelida > Polychaeta > Sabellida > Siboglinidae > Lamellibrachia > Lamellibrachia satsuma. The sequence goes on from BSQZ01000034.1 coordinate 6,887,380, forward strand.
TGCTATCTTATCACATTGCCTGTGTTATTCCTAGGTATTCCCACCAATAGCCAAACCAGCCTACTTTATAATATATATATATATATATATATATATATATATATATATATATATATATAAATTTAGCTGCCACAGTAATTCACGCATTATAATGTATAATGATGCTATTTTTAAATACAAACTGAATATTTTTTCTTGTTGTAGAACTATCTTTATCAGTCCAGAGTGAAAGGCATTGGTGTAGCATTCAGGTGATTGTATGGCAGTGTTCGAAATAAGGGGGTCTAAGAGGGCCCTTGACCCCCATAAGGCACGAGGGACCTCCCATAAGAAAGAAAAATGCAAGCTTGGGGGTTCCACATTATTATTATGTTTTCACAAAATAGGCGCTAATAGGCATTACAGTGCCTGAAAAGAAGATTGTTTTGTCGGAGGGGTGACCCATATTTTAGGGGACACCCCAAGAGTCAGTTATCATTTCGAATTGTTGTATGGGCTGTTTTGTACAAAACGAGTTAAATTTACATGTCACGTATTGTACACCGTAAGCTGCTGCCATCTAGCGAGTAGCGCGTTAATACCTAGGCTTTAGAGTACTTGCTTTCGTCTATGTCTGCAACTTAAAAGTACTTCTAAAAAGTATTAAAACCAAATAGATCAGTGGGAAAGAATCACAGCAAACGCAAATTGCAGCAATATTGAAACTAATCGGCCTCTCTGCTTCATAAAGAGAACTTTGAGGGAAAACATGTTTATATTAAAATCATACATTTTCTTACCGATGTATATAAAATATGTATTTTGGTAATTGAGCTGCGTACGAGTAGGTTGGTGAAATGTATATACCAAAGGCCAGGGCCTGGGTTGTTCAGAACTATTGTAAAAATAGCATGCACTAAATATATAAACACACTAACTTAACTGTATGAGTAAAACCGACTCGTTAAGAAACTGTATGTTAATGACATCTGTAATGTTAAACAAACATCAGGTAGTTGCAGACATTATTTCAGCTTCGATAAAATATTTTTTATCTATTCTTGACATGAAAATGTTAGAACTTTATTGAATTAAAGATATTGCGAAACATTCAGGTTATTTACTAAGTAACCTCGAATATGTTAATTATTATTTAGACTTATTAAAGTATTAAATGTCCCACGAGGCTGTGGTTTCTGCCTAAAAATATATTAACATTCCATATACCTGGTAAGTGATATATTTCCGGATTATTATTTCAAACGACTAAAAAATATTAATTCAACAGACTAAATAAGGTATACGTATTTATTTAACAACTGTGGCAGAAACACAATTTTACTAGATTTTAGTTTTAATTAACATGTTAGTTTTATAAGATTTAACTGTCAAAGCGACTGTCTTTACAAGTAAATCAATATAACTATTAGACAAAATGTCACTCTATATACCTCGCTATCTCTGCTATTACACACCGCATTGTTGTGAAGTTCGGGCCAATTTAATATAAAACAGGCATCAAACGTGTTTCTTTGTTATGAAAACATATCAAAATGGTGAAATGCACATGCGTGATATTGTTCCTCTCAAAACAGCGTTCTTCTCTCAGTAGTGTTCTCATATCGAATGAAATACGCATGCGTGGGACATGCCTACGTCATTCCCGTATAAAATACTCATGCGTGGGACATGCCTACGTCATTCCCGTATAAAATACTCATGCGTGGGACATGCCTACGTCATTCCCGCATAGAATACGCATGCGTGATGCAGGCTCCGCTTCATTTTTAGCCAAGGTCCTCAGAACGGCTATGTACAAAAACATGGGGTCTTGTCAAATCCCACGACCAAAATGCGCCAAAATGTGTGTAATACACTACACTTTTATAATTTGGCTGGCGTGTGGAGTGTGCGTAAATTATCATTTAGAGATTTAACTTTCTATATATATACCAGTAGGCCCTGTGCCTAACTTCTTATAGGAGCCTGAATAATTGAAAATTATAAAAAGCATGTCCACTCCAGGTCAGTCACCCACAATGCAACTGTCTACACTGAGATGTTTTTTGTAGTTTTTTTTATAATTAAATTGTAAATACTCTCTATAGTACTATACTATACTATACTATGTTGCAAACAATGTACATACTATATGTGCACAGCGGCAATTCCTGTTGGTTAATAAATTGGATTGTCCATTACCAACCTACCCAATAGTTGGTGTATCTTAATACAAACAGAGAAAGGACTGCATCAACATGTCCACAACACAGATGTAGTAACACAGATACCCCGGCGGGTAACAGGGGGGGGGTAGGGGGGTAAAGGGGGGTAACGGGGGGTAACATGGTACCGAGCGGAGGAAGCACTTGAAATGTATTTTGTGTTACACGGAGAAACTGTATACCGTAATTTATACATTACATGAGTTATCTTCATGAATTAATTAGAAGTTGATTATATACATTTTATTAATATGTGGTGGTATGACAAAGAGTTGTGAGTGTATACACACTTTATTCAGAGTTTGACGTCATATATGGGATTGGAAGGTTGCATTTGTTGTGCTTTCTATGGTGCTTATGTAACCGTGGTGGATTTAGCTGTTTATATATTTGTTAGGCTAGTCACTAGGGGGCGCTATGCCCAGTGTCACTCCCAGTTTAACAATCTGAGCGAGTTTTAGAAATTAGTCTGGGCAGTTCGCCCTGGGCCGGAGAAGACGACACACGTTGTTACATCCAAGCAACCTTCTCCCGGCTCAGTATATGTATAGTGACAATTTATCTCTGTCGCTGTGAGCAGAAACTACATTTGTGGCAATGGGTTATTTAACGTGCCACACACCTATTACTATTCTCGGCCATTGTTGCGGTTGCTATATTTCTTCTACAAGCTTTTACTTCACACATTAAACACTGTCAATACCCAACAGTCGTGCGAGTTGGTTCCAAGTGGTGTCAGAAGCGGGATATCTGACACTGTAAGTTTCCAGAGGAAGGATGGCGTCGGCAGAAGAGAAGTTGGAGGCTCTGCTGGAGGAGATGGTGGAGACGCTAAAACGCAACCAGCAGCAGCCTGTCAACGTCACGGTGACCGCCCCTCCGACTCAAAAACGGAGGATGTTCAACGGTCGAACTAGTGAACTCCACTACTGGATCGGGGAAGCACGGAGCATCTTACCATACGCCTCTTCGGCCGATAGGCTGTCATTTTTTATCGCCTACCTGGATGGACCGGCCCGGAATGAAGTAAGGTACGCCCCAGGTGATGCGAAGGACTATATCGATAACATATTTACGTTACTGGTGTCCGCTTTTGGGGAAAACCGAAGTAATGCACAGCTGAAGAGGGAATTATACGATCGGGTGCAGGGTAGTAGAGAAAGTGTTAGAGAGTTCTCCAGAGCGCTCCTGGAAATGTCTGAAGGATTGACTGATAAGGCTGAAAGTAAGGATAATATGTGGAAAGATGTATTCTGTGAAAAACCTGTTAGAACCTCAGATAAAACGGGAAACAAAGAGACTATACTAGACCCCAAATTTCGTTTGGCGCATTGCGTTCCGAAGCGATTCAACTAGAGGAGGATGGTTTGAGTGGGCCACACAGAAGTGTACGTGTGAGGGAAGTTCACGAACCCCGCCACGCCTCCGATGACCCGAGTCCACTAGAACGAATTGCGGCCCAGTTGGAACTACTCGCGACCACTCAGTCGGAAATCGTGTCTTTGTTGCGAGCACAGCAACAGACGGTTGCGGGGGTGGCTGCGAGACCTAGCAGACCGGAACCCCACCGCAGCGGATCACTTCATTATGAGTACTGCAGGCGAAGGGGTCACACCCAGAATACATGTTGGAAGCGGGCAAGCGATATACGCCGTACCGATGAACAGTCAGGTTGTAAGATTCTCGCTTCTCTTAAGGGCGCGTGCATTCGTTGAGAATACTCACAGTTGTGTAGTAATTGTCTTTGTCGCTCGCCAGATCGTCTAGCTGCTTACTGATAATACCGCAGACAATCAGATCGGTATAATAAGCCGTGAACGCATCTTCCAGGTTCGCAAGATTTTATTAACGCAGAAGTGTAGATCGTACAACATAGACTGGTCTCTCTACCACTGTTCTTGTGTCTCCCATTTAACATTTAAAAGTCTTCAATAAATTGTTGCGTTCCCGTTCCCCGGTAGGGAGGATTTGTACAGTTGGTGTAATCGACAGGGATCCAGAGCACACGGTAGGTTTCCAGGAATTGGATGACGGGTTGAGAATAAGCTTGGAACCCAGACAGGTGACAGCTAATACGAGATGGGTATGCAATATGCTATGCCCCAACAGCATATGCGAGCCGGGGTCTCAGGGGACCTTAGAAGAATCGAACGGCATTTAGCTCTATGAAGTTGGAATTGTAAGCAGTGAAATGGGCGGTTACTGAAAAGTTTCGCGATTACTTGCAGGGAGTTCAGTTTGTGATATACACGGACAATAACCCGTTGCTATACATTCAAACTTTCGCCAAACTAACAGCGGCTGAACATCATTGGCAAGCAGAACTAGCAAGATTCAATTTCAGCATTCAGTACCGTCCCGGGCGACTCAATGCTTTTGCTGACGGTCTGAGTCGGAAACCTCAGGCTGAACCCAACGGTTTCTCAGTCATCGATGAAGACGAGATAGCTGACATTCTTCAGGTAACGGTATTATCGTCTGATTTACGCCAGAAGTTACTCAAGGGCGCGGCGTGTCCGTCGCAGCCAAGGTAGGCGATACATACGAGGATGAAGAATCAACCGTCCTACCAAGTCTTGGTATTGGGGAAATCCAGCAGGCTCAGCGGAATGACCCTGTCTTGGGCCGAATCTGGTACTATATAGATAGGGGACACGAACCCGAACGAAGGGAAAAACGGAAGGAACCACCAGCAGTAGCTAAACTCCTGCAACAATGGGACCGGCTACAGATTTGTGCTGGCAGGTTATGCAGAACAATGATGAACCCAAACGGACGGATCAAAGGTAACGCAGTTGCTGCTGCTAAGTACAATGAAGGACCAAGTCCTACATGAATTACATGACAAGATGGGACATCAAGGCATATACAGAGTAGAGAAACTAGTACGTTCGCGGTTTTATTGGCCAAATATTCGTTCGGACATTCAACACTGCGAACGTTGCAATTTTGCAAAAATGCCTGCCAGTAACGGTATCGAAAATTTTCTCGTTATGACGGACGTATACAGCAAATTTACTATAGCAGTGCCGAGTAGGAATCGGACAGCGCAAACGGTAGCCAAAGCTCTGGTACGGGAGTGGTTCTCCCGTTATGGGGTTCCGTGTCGGATACACTCGGACCAGGGACATTGTTTTGACGCCAAGATTGTCACCGAGTTGTACAAGATTTACGCGATCCAGAAATCCCGAACAACCCCGTACCTTCCGATGGGAAACGGACAATGCGAGAGATATAACAGAACAATGCATGCATTGCTTCGCACGTTGACACCCACTCAGAACTCCAAGTGGCCAGAGCATTTGCCAGAATGAACATATGCCTACAATGTAACACCCCATGCCGCGACTGGGTTTAGGCCCTTTTACCTCATGTTTAGCCGGTTTCCGCGTTTACCTGTTGATATTCGACTGCATCGTGACGATATGCTACAGTCGCAAGTGGCCCATGAAGACAGTAGTGACTGGGTACATCAACATCAAACAAGACTGAAAAGGGCATACACGAAAGCGACCGAACAACTGAACCTGGATATTGCCAATCGAAAGGCTGTGCACGATAAGCGGGCAAGACAGGACGTCCTGCGTGTTAGTGAACACCTGCATTTACGCAACGGCGTGAAAGGGCGCAACAAGATAGGGGACGCGTGGGAGCCCAGCGTCTATATTATTAAAGAGAGAAAGGATGACACATATGTCGTTGCGCCAATGACTGGCCATAAGAGACGAGTCATTAACCGTACAGATTTACGAGTGTGTGTCCCAGAGACAGTGAGACGCGCAGTAGCGGAGCGGGAATCTCGATATCAAACACCAAGGTCTGGACCAAACATATTACACAGTGATGTAGAGTCATCGGACGCCGAATCTGGACGAGTCGAAATCACCATCTCTCGAGAACCGATTATTAACTACTCCGATTCAGATTCGGACCAAGACCAGGTAGTTATCTCTCCTATGCCTTTACGTCGGTCAACGCGACGTAATGCGAGCTACCATAGTAACCCTTTTCGGGATCCTAGATCAGTGCTTAATAATTAGACATATTTTAGACGCGGACGCCTACATTTCAAAGTGGGGGAAGATGTAACCTTGGTGTTTATATATTTGTTAGGCTAGTCACTAGGGGGCGCTATGCCCAGTGTCACTCCCAGTTTAACAATCTGAGCGAGTTTTAGAAAGTAGTCTGTGCAGTTCGCCCTGGGCCGGAGAAGACGACACACGTTGTTACGTGCAAGCAACCTTCTCCCGGCTCAATATATGTATAGTGACAATTTATCTCTGTTGCTGTGAGCAGAAACTACATTTGTGGCCATTTGTGGCAATGTGTCATTTGATGTGCCACACACCTATTACTATTCTCGGCCACTGTTGCGGTTGCTATATTTCTTCTACAAGCTTTTACTTCACACATTAAACACTGTCAATACCCAACAGTCGTTCGACGTGGTTACACTTATATTGTCCATAGAACAAACCTAAATACTTTGCACTGCACGCCCTGACATGCATGTTCATACAGACATCAATTGTACAGTGTAAAAACGCCATCGAGCCTGCTATTTTCAGGAGAAGGAACGCGAACGTTCCTGTGTTATCGAGACGGGACATTGAATATGAAATGCGAAGTAAATAAAATAAATATAAGCTAGGTCGACCACACTATGTGCAACTGAAGGCGGGATGAGCAACAATGGCTACCGAACCACACTTACGCGCTGACCCGCTATACGGTTGCACATCACATTGTCACAGATAGTCTGTCGTAAGATTTGATGCCTTCGCGTAGTCTCACTTTGTCAGAATGTCAGGACACGAATAACGTCAACAACGGTGATTGGTCGCCTAACCAGGAAGGTATATATCGAAACCTATCGTAGACAGATGTATGACGCATGTGTAAAAATGGATACCGGCGGAAACAGGTCTTTGGGACAGCCCAAAGCACATCATGCTTCAACAGTGGCAGACATGTTTTAACAACACTGACTCAACTTCTGTTGCGGGGTCAAATCATTCGGTTATTCCTGGCGACACGTCCTGTATGCTCAATTGAAACCAGGCAGCGTGTCTAGGCGCGAATTTTCGAAAGATTGTCGTATTAAAAACTCGTGTTTTCCATTAATATGGCCCGAAAATCTGCTCCGGAGGGGGTCACTCGAGGGGGTCACTCACAGAATATCTAATACCAAAATAACATGGCGAATTTAAGATTAAAACGCAAACCTGCCAGTTTTTGCTGAGATTCAGCATGGATTATTAATACTTCAGTAGGCATCTTCAGTATTTAACACATCGGATAGTATTTACCAGATATTCCACGAGTGAACTCCCGAGAAATTTGCCACCATAGTTACGGTAAATTTGAGTTAAGAAATCGTATGTCTTTCGAGAAGTCCACAACCTTTAGTTCTGTTATATAACGAAGGTGACGTCTTTGTTTGTAACAACAACTTTTAATCGTCTTACTACGCAACACATATTAAAATTACGAAACTAAAAATACGCCATATACAAATGTTTCTTTCTTGAGATAACTAGCAATGTAGCGTTCTTTGATCTTGTTAATCAAACACAAAAGACAGTTCATGTCGACGTGAAGACAGCTGCATGTTCTCGGTAGTTTCGTAGGATATGTTTTATTAGAGGAACTTGATGATGACGGTCTATCAACATCTTTGTGTCACAGGGCGCTGTCGTGTCTTCTCTTGAGTAACTATGTGTCCCTTCATTGTGCGTTTTTCTCACACTGTGAGAACTTCCCGATATCGATGGCAGGAACGCAGATGGCGACAGAGGAGAGGGAAACTGTAGAAAAAAAAACATATTAAAATTTATTTGATCACACATAATAGGTACCAATATGGAAACGGGGCTTTATTGAAACAACACAAATATTGTATATGTACCCAATGTTGCTTGGAGGATCAATAATGTGCTATTCTTTGTTATATTGTATTAGTTAGCTATTTTAGTTGCTGGAATACATAATATTGCTCTTGATATCACATACATTTAGTTTCAATGGCGTCTTTATGTTAAATAAAAATTATCTAGGTATCCGAAAAATCTGCATGTAACAATTAAGGGTCATGATAGGCCCATATTTACTCAAGCTATTATATCGATATTACCAATTTCGTTACGGGGTATGTTCTGGGGCGGTGGGTACATTTATCTTAGTAATAACTAATAGGTAATTTATTTGTATATCATTTACTAAGCAATTTGTATGCACGAAATGTTATTCCGCGTTACAATGGTGCATAATGAACAATAATTGTGCGATATCACGTCACACATGTAGTAGCCTAAACGACACTGACGCGTACCGTTTGACATTATGTTTTTTTAACTCTGACTAACTTAACTACATACTTAACTCCTTAGCAGACTTGTTGACTCGAGCCGTATGGGCTGAAGAGGCAATTAATAAGAGGACGTGTATAATGCAACATTCCGTTTGTAATAAAATTAAGGTTTTGGGGCAAGATCAGACTGTTATCAATAAGGTTATTCAAAGCTGCAATTCCGTCTCATGAATGGCCGCGAACAAGGAATCCATCGATCTAGTGCTAGTCAAACTGTAGCATATTGTACAGAACTAGTAGACATCATTGCGTTCAATCCTGGAACTGCATTTTCATAATAGTATATTGTTCTCTGTTTGTAATATTTAAATACCATCTTAGCAGCTCTTTCATGGTAAAGAAAATTAGGCACATATACTATATTACAGTATTAAAATTCATTAATATTATTTCAGCTGTGCTGTTCTAGTCTATTATATTCGTAATGACGGTTCTAATTTACTCGCTTGTCTGTTTTATTTCTCAAACCAACAAAACACATGACTTCTATAGTAGAGGGGCAAGCGTGGCTTTGAATACCCCTCGTTATATCAGTTGTGGTAATTAACATGTTCTATTTAACGTGTACTAGTTTGTAGGTATTCCTTTTTCACGATTGCTATGATAAACCATCTTGAATATTGAAAAACAAATGCGCACTCACCGCATTTAACAGCAATGGGACGGGATGCTTCCGACCGCTCTCTCCGGGAAGGTCATGCAGTCTCTGTAGTTTCTGCAACTGCAGACTCGTATCTGCTTGGCGGGCCCCGTGCACGACTTGCCGCCGCACGAGGCACTGCGGATGACGCGTCTCGTTCGTCGCTGCATGTTGTACTTGCTGTAAGACGGAATCAAAGCAGTGATTGAATACAATTTTTGGAAACCCAAATCTGTCGCAGTTACAACTACAATGCAGCACTGTTATAACGTCACAACTGATGGACTGTTACAGTCAGTGGCGTATCTAGGATCTCGTAAAGGGGGAGGCCAAAGGGGAGGCCAAGGGGGAGGCCAAAGGGGGAGGCCAAAGGGGCAAGGATAATCACCCGTGCTACGATGTAGCGGCGCAACAGACAAATACGGGGAAAATAAATAATAAGCCAACTGGGGGCACGACCCAATGCCCCTTCCCCAAGTACGCCACTGGTTACACTGACAGTACTCGTGCATAACAACAATAAGAAAAATAGCGATATCAACACATATTTTGACCCGAAGAAAGCAACAATAACAACAACGACCACAACAACAATGAAGACATGATAAACGAAAACAATAATATTATAAACAACAATAATGATGATGTCGACAAATAGCCTAAGATAATAGTGATGTTAAGGACATCAACGAGAATAACTATTGTGATGATCATACATAGGATACTGCGATGACACCAACAATGATACGATAATAATCACAAACCAATTACAAGACTCCTAATGCCAACAATAATAAATTATTCTGCTTGGTAACGTGTTGTATGTCGACTTTCTCTTTCAAGATATTGCTATCAGCTTGTAACTTTTAAACGTGTGTAGGCAAACAATAAAGCCTGACCTGCAGTAGGGATTGCACGAGCCCCAAGACGACCAGGCTGACCACTGGCAGTTGACGCAGGTGCAACCTCGACGACGTCGCCGCCTAAACCACCCTCCTTCGCTCGAGTGGAAACACGTCGCCAACAGAAGCAGCGCCAGCGTCACGTACAATCTCACAGCGGCCATCTTGAATCAGCTGAACGGGAAGATCAGATCGACAATGTTACTATGCGTTCGTACGAATGTACATTGGGAATCGTGAGTCGATGTTTTATACTGTCTACTTTGAAAGGAATGCTTTCTTCTCGCAATCGGAAACCGGCGCACTGAGGGCGGAATGACGCAATAAAGACGGACGCTAATTGGTGGTTATTCATACACCGCTCATTGTTTTCGCTGTCACGACTTCCATTCTTCCTGGTTTGAGACAGATGACATCAGTTTACTTTGTTCCGCCATCACTGTCTATTGTGCCACTACATAACTGCAGTCTGGTGACATTGACTATGCACGTCTGTATTTAGGCATGTTTCAGTACAGTGAAGATTATATCTGTCTTTATTCCGTGTCTGCAACAAAAGATAGCCGACGTTGACATGAGATGATTCATCATTTGACGTGTATTCATGAACAGAGAACGTTCGGGTCATAAGTAGCCCGTATTTGCGGAAGAGACTAAATGAAGTTAACATGTCAAAGAACCTACTACAATGGTCTTGCTCATTTATTTTTAACATATTTATATTACAGTCCCCTGCTAGAATAATATTATTTTTTTATGATTTTGCATAGATGATATGACTGTTGTAAATTTATTTAGAGATTCATTATAATTTTCATTTAATGGCCTTAGAAGTCGGTATATATTTCCTATAGTGATCGTCTGTGGTAAGCCTCCTCCATTTACTTGTATTATTTGCCCCTCTCAATGTTTATACGTGTTTAATTTCATGTATATATCATAATTAAATTGTCGATCTATATATGTTATTAATCCACCTTTATTGCTACAGCTTTTTCCTTGGGATATACAGTCATATCCATGTAATTGTATTAATGATAAGGCATCCATATCAGATAACCAACTCTCTTGGAGACATATTATACTAAATTTGAAATTTAAGGAAGATAAGTCATTTACAAATGCCTCGAGTTCACTAAACTTTGCATTAATTGATTGTATGTTAGAACTTAGAATACTGAAATGTTTATTATTGTTTTTAGCTACTGAATAAATTTTTTCAAAATCATAATATGAAGATCGGCGTATCAATGGCAGTTCATTATTTAGATCAAATACATACATATGTGCTCATGTGAATGCCATTGATGAATAATCACCAACCAGATCCTGTGTTGCGCAACACCATTACCAACATTGCTAGTCCGCGGCTACAAAGCCACCCGGCGGGCTCAGTCAGAGCAGGCCGTCTTGTATGTGGGGACGCTTAACCGAGTAATTGCCTAGTGGGCCATCTCGACAGTCGGAAACCAGGTACTGTGTTGCACAATACTTGATTCTATGTTGTGCAATACCAAAATTGCTATTCCACTGCAACTAAAACCACCAGTGGGCTAAACCGAGCAGGCCCTCTGGTATGTGGTAACGCTTGACCGAGTAATGCCTAATGCGGCACTCTGTGTTGACAATAAATCTGTCATTGGTCACTGGTATCCAGCCACATGTTATTATATAAGAAAACTCGGCATCGACTAAATTGTTGTTGTCTTAATATAGACGAAGGTCGTCATCTGATGTTATTTCATTTACCTTATTTGCCAGGTCCTTCACCATGACTTCCCCGTTGAACGTCCAACAGTCCGCCAGCTTCTTTGCATTCTTTAGCTTCCTCGTTTCGAACGTCAGTTTCGATCGTTGCGCAGTCAGGTCCTCGTTCAGGAAGATGTGTGCGTTTCGTTGTTGTGTGTTATGTTTCTTTAATGTGAACCGGGCGCGATACACGTTATCCCGAATTCGTTCAGTTCGAAATCTGACGATGCTGGGTCGACTGCCGGTACGCTTTCCACCTAAGCGGTGGCTCCTCTCAGCGTCGTGCAGTGAGAGTGGAGGGTGACACCCATCTTATCGTTAATCACTGCCAGTAATGTGGCGTCGGTGTCCTCGCCCTCGCCTGTCTCAGGAACCCCGTGAATTCGTAAGTTGGGCCGACGGGTGTATTGTTCTAGGTTGTCGCTGCTTTCTTCGAGTGCATGTATCTTCTTCTCTAGCTCAACGATACGTATGTCCTTTGTCTTTACCTGTTTGATCAGGTTTTCAATGTGTGCGTTCAGCGAATCGATCTTGTCCGCTAGATCGCATGGGTACAGAGCTTTTTCAACTTTGCAACTACTGCAATTCCCCTGAGTCGTCTGTGTGTCATTGTCGTCTGCTGCTCCGTGTTGGTTTTGGAGGCATTGCAGGACCCAGTACACAACAATACATTGTTGGGGCGTGGCAATATTCTATCATTTCACGTGGCAATACTCTATCACTTCTTGCGTAGCAGTACTATATCACTTCATTTTTTCAGTATGTCTATGTAATAGCAGTGCACATTCATGCATATAGCTTGCCCATTTAACGTTCGAAGCGCTTCTTACTTTCCTGATAATCACGTCATATTCGGAACTGTGCAGAAGGACAACAACATTAAGCCGCCATCTTGAACAGCCGTTAACAACACTAAATGTAATCAAAGCGGCCAGGATTGAAAATACAAGACGTCTGAAAGGATCATGAATAGCATATTTAGTGTCAGCATGTTTTATATATATATATATATATATATATATATATATATATATATATATATATATATATATATATATATATATATATATATATATATATATATATATATATATATATATATATAACATGCTGACACTAAATATGCTATTCATATATATATATATATATATATATATATATATATATATATATATATATATATATATATATATAGACACTGAGTTCACTCAAATCTGAAAACGCTATATACCTACATGTCGAAAATGAACAATGAAAAATGGCCGCCATCTTTGATTTTCAAATGGCTAATCGACTTGATTTGAAGAATGGCCCAGAGAGAATATTCATGCCAAGTTTGCATAACCGTTTTCACGACTCACCTCAAAAATGGCTCTTATCTGCTTTATTATAAATATTCAGTAGTGGAACATATCTGACATTAATTTGTCCACGAAAGGGTTAAATCAAAGTTGAAATTAAACATGATGTCTATGTTAGGTTTGTTTGCATTTGTTTGTTTGTTTGTAGGGAAGAGATATGTGTAGTGTCTGTTGAATAGCTAATGTTTGTTTATTTTCACATAAAACTGTATTGACTTGCCAGGGAGTCCAGAGCCACTCGTGTTCCACGCTCCACGGGGATTCTTTGACTGCCTACAGCAGAGGATATCAGCGGGGAACAAGAAGAAACGTCTTCCCAACTCAATGTCTGGGTTTGTGCGACGTGATGTCCTACCACTAGGGATGTTCACCAAGTACACGTGGAACAGCAAGATTACACTGCACGTAAAGCATATATTTTGTGGCGATTATATCATTATTGTTGTGTGCCAGGGCTTATATCCACGTACTCTTACAGAGTTACTAGCAATAAAACTATCGACTAAGCTATTCACAAATATAAGTTTATATACAAACTGCGAAGAAATGTCAAAAGAATCACAAAAATGTGATATGCTTCAAATGTGTGTGCTAGTGCTACTAATTCTAATGACGAAAGTTACTATGTGTGCCTACGACACGGCAGTCATAACCGTCAGTGACTTTTATCTGTATTGCATTTTGATATGGTGTGGGAAAATAAAAAATTAACTGCGGAAGCTGCTTTAAAAACAAGAAACAAATAAAGATTGTTTCTATTTATAATTATTATTGTTGACTGTCTGCAGTTATGTTAATGTCATCAATATTGTTATTACTGATGTCGTAGATGCCGCTAGACATCACTAGCAGTGTTGTGGAGAACCACGATGACACGTACAAAGCACCGAATGTTGGGGCTCAGAGTGTCCGCTCTCTAAGAACCAACCCCCAAACCGACCGTTCGAATCGAAGACATGCATCAAAGTTGGTGAGTGAACTCTTTGCAAACAAAGCCAGGGTAAATTGGAATGTCTTGAAGTGAGTGATCTCAACCGTTATTTTATGTGTGACATAACTGATTCCATGGCAGAAAAGGTAAACCATCGCGCTATGAAAGAACTTGTGTTGTTATCTACGCTACGATCTGTCTTCGAGCGCGTATAACTGCGACTGGTGCATACGCCACACTCACGACTACTGAAATGTTCCACAGGCATATAGAGTTGATTGAGATAGTGATGTGGTATAAACCAATTTTGGTTTTATTTCTCCCAAACCACAACATTTTGAATTACACTGTATAAGGGGTGGGGCACGAGTCTCAACCTTCCACCTCTACAAAAACAAAGAGATCATTAGACAAAAGCTCAACACTTTCATTGATCCATTGTACAGCGAGGATCATCCCGAGGTTTGCGGAAGAATATCTGCAGAATCTGTCATTTTTAACGACTCGGTTACTATTGGTAAGAAACAGATGGAGCAGTATGAATTTACTACGTATTGTGCAAATGACACTATATCCTGTTAATTGATACACGACAAATGCATGAATCATTTCACCTCCCTATTTTTACGTCGGCTGTCTTTGGATGCAGATACAGAATAAGGAAAGTCCCTGTATCAGTGATACAAAGGCTCTTCTGTGGCTTCTATTTGGTGTTTCGACACGCGTTACGGCTCATTAAATGGAGACAAAACATTACCTGTTAGAGGGGAAACATTACCTGTTGGAGGTGTAACACGCACACGCGCACAAACAAACACACACTCACACACACACATTCGTATCCTGGCTGTAAGGCTATTTTTTTAAAACACTGGTGAATTTGGAGTGCGCTTGAAAATGCGGTTCTAACACAAAAGAAACACTCCTTAGACGTTGTGGTCTCCTTTAGTGAGCCGCCACATTTGGAAAAGGTTAAACTATGCACGCTACATGGAACTGAATATGCACATCTGTTGTGCGACTTAATAACTATGAGCAGTCTGATGACCATGATTACCGTCATGCAAATTCATTATAATGCTATATGTGACCTTCTCATATAGAAATAGTACTCTGGAAATTAGGTCAAGATAGAAAGAGTAGTTTTTAAGATATGAAAGTTATTAAAATATTACATTTCACGACAAGCCTGTCTCCGAAATTTCATCAGATGAAAATACGAGACGTCTGAGAGGGTCTTGAATAGCATAATAGTTCATTCTAATCGGACAATGCTTTGTTTGTTTGTAGGGAAGAGATATGTATAGTGTATGTTGAATTGCTTGTGTTTGTTTATCTTCAGATAAAACTGTATTTGTCTGCTAGGAGATCCAGAGCCACTCATTTCCACGCTCCACGGGGATACTTTGACTGCCTAATGCAGAGTATATCAGCGTGGAACAAGAAGAAACGTCTTCCCAACTCAACGACTGGGTTTGTGCCACGTGATATCCTACTACTAGGGATGTTCGCCAAGTACACGTGGAACATCACGATTATATTGCACGTGAAGCAGATATTTTGTGGTGATCATGTCATTAATGTTGTGTGCCAGGACTTATGTCCACGTATTTGTGCAGAGTTCCTAGCTATTCACGAATTGTTTTGTACACCGCGTTGTCGTTCTCTCTTGCCTATTATATAGGCAGAGACGTATACGCTCCATCAGCGACACATTCGACTCTCACAAGTTTTCCTTCGTCACCGTTCGATTCTCGGAATTAAGTGCTTGGTCGGATCGTGTAACGAACAACGATGTCCCACTTCCTTCTGGAATGCGCAGTATCGAGTCGATACTACTTCAGCAGCAACTCACCTGCATCGGACACGTAGTTCGCATGGATTATGACGATGGAATGTCGAAAGCAATAGCAGACGGTGAACTCACAGGCGTAGCTATTCGGGCGATGGGGCAGCTGCACCCTGCGGCACTTTGGGGAAATACGCGGCGACTAATAAACGCTGGACTTTCCCATACGGTCACTAAGCTCGCGCTGCCGGTGACCCTTCGCACCATTCACCAAAAGGGCGTCGGGTTTGGCTAAGCAACAATAACCCAATTTGGATATCATCATTTCATTAACAAACATGCAGAATACATGTTTGTTTGTTATTGTCTTCATAAATATTTCAATAATGTGATTCACACGAATCCTGAACGTATCGACAATACTCGGGACTGTTGTTCTCTTTTCAGAGGAGCACGTAAGAGTCTTCGAAGGGGCAAAGATGAAGGCCACGGCATTCTGCGAGTAAATGGGGGTGACTACGGAATGGAGGGTGCGGAGGAGACGGCGAATGGCGGTGGAACGCCGAGGATGTCGGCCTGTCACTGCAGGCGGAGGGAGGATGTCGGCCTGTCACTGCAGGCGGAGGCGAGGATGTCGGCCTGTCACTGCAGGCGGAGGGAGGATGTCGGCCTGTCACTGCAGGCGGAGGGAGGATGTCGGCCTGTCACTGCAGGCGGAGGGAGGATGTCGGCCTGTCACTGCAGGCGGAGGGAGGATGTCGGCCTGTCACTGCAGGCGGAGGCGAGGATGTCGGCCTGTCACTGCAGGCGGAGGGAGGATGTCGGCCTGTCACTGCAGGCGGAGGCGAGGATGTCGGCCTGTCACTGCAGGCGGAGGGAGGATGTCGGCCTGTCACTGCAGGCGGAGGCGAGGATGTCGGCCTGTCACTGCAGGCGGAGGCGAGGATGTCGGCCTGTCACTGCAGGCGGAGGCGAGGATGTCGGCCTGTCACTGCAGGCGGAGGCGAGGATGTCGGCCTGTCACTGCAGGCGGAGGCGAGGATGTCGGCCTGTCACTGCAGGCGGAGGCGAGGATGTCGGCCTGTCACTGCAGGCGGAGGCGAGGATGTCGGCCTGTCACTGCAGGCGGAGGCGAGGATGTCGGCCTGTCACTGCAGGCTGAGGCGAGAGCAGCATCAGATCGTCGCTCGACTCCACGGAGAGATGAGAAATAGGACTAGTCACACGATGGAGGTGAACGACAAGTTCGGGTTTCTAACAAAGATGGAGCACCTGATGGACTCGACCAAGGTCGACGACATGGACTCGACCAAGGATAACGACATGGACTCGGCCAAGGATAACGACATGGACTCGACCAAGGATGACGACATGGACTCGACCAAGGATGACGACATGGACTCGACCAAGGATAACGACATGGACTCCTTCATCGATCGACTTACTTCAACGTCACCGCAGGAGTGCGACGTCACACTAAGAGCTACGAAACTAATACAGGAGAGACGGCGGGCAGCTCGAATGTGCTCGATCTCCTTCAGTGGCGACACGAGACATCGTCCCCGAACTTGCTCGTGTCTCTCGGGACATTCCTTGCCATGTGTGGTAGTTCGGTGAGAGAAGCACCTCGAAACTGAAGCACATCAAGACGTTCATTCGCTCAAGTATGGGACAATGACGATTATGTAGTATGACGCTCTTGTCGGTCGAGCGAAAGCTTACCAATGGCATTCACGTTGACTCCGTGATCGATGGGTTCGCGGTACTCAATCCTCGAACAATTAGATTGTTAATGAAGACAAAAAAAGTGTTAGCGCAGTAGAAGTGTTTTATATTGTATCGTTTTGTATTGTATTATGTTAAGAACCGCAGCTCGCTCGAACCCTGACAACGATAACGCTGGTTTCACACAGGTCTACGAAATAGGCGTGTCGACAGTGAGTTACCGAGCATATGTGAACGTCTTCAAGTTCATCAACTACTGTGAACATTTTGAACTTTTTATACTGTCCTATACCAATGGGATACTGGCCCACCCCCTCAGAACAAAATCGCCCCTTGCGAGGTTTACATAGTGCTCGAATACTGGATCCACCCACGGGACGAGCAGTAGGCCTAAATGCTTGATCCACCCACGGGACGAGCAGTAGGCCTAAATACTGGATCCACCCACGGGACGAGCAGTAGGCCTAAATGCTGGATCCATCCACGGGCGGAGCAGTAGGCCTAAATACTGGATCCACCCACGGGACGAGCAGTAGGCCTAAATACTGGATCCACCCACGGGACGAGCAGTAGGCCTAAATACTGGATCCACCCACGGGACAAGCAGTAGGCCTAAACACTGGATCCACCCACGGGACAAGCAGTAGGCCTAAATACTGGATCCACCCACGGGACGAGCAGTAGGTCTAAATGCTGGATCCATCCACGGGCGGAGCAGTAGGCCTAAATACTTGATCCACCCACGGGACGAGCAGTAGGCCTAAATACTGGATCCACCCACGGGACAAGCAGTAGGCCTAAATACTGGATCCACCCACAGGAGGAGCAGTAGGCCTAAATATGAAAAGGTGCTGAATGCGAGTTACTTGAGAAAAACAAAGATGTGCCATACATGCGAAATCCACTGACAATAGTTCAGCTAAAGACAGCGTGGCGACACCTAACGAGTTAGTGGTGGGTCGCGCAGTGCTTCTCCCATAATGCATCTTTCCCGGTAACAGTTTGCGCATGATTGCGCGCACACATGACTTTGTTTCCGATTTCGTCGTTTCCCGAAATGCCACGCGAACGAAGTTCCGGAGATTTTTTATATTCTGGGTGAGAACTCCATTTTGAAACAACTGGGTCTACTATACGCAAATGCTAGATTCCGCCGATAGCGATACTTGTCAGCGTTACATTCCGTTAACTCTGCATTGGGGCTATGTGTTACATGTTCTATTGTAGACGTGTGTAAGTGTAATGTTCACCAGAAACATAACTATAAATACAACATAGGCACTATTAAAGGTTCACATTAACGGAAATAAGCAATTTTTTTCTTTGAAGCACTGTTATAGTCACCATGGCAACGCATTGCCCGTTGTTTTTATTTCAGCAATATAACGTAGCGGATTTAATCGTCCGTTTTTTGCTTTCTTGACAAATTCCTCCAGTGTTCGTTTCACGGACGTTTTGGTGACTCGGCTTCCTCCGCAAATCGAGCAAAAACACAGAACACATACATTGAACAGACACGTAAGACGAACAGACAAGCAACATTTTGTCTCATCCACCACAATTGCCACAGTCTGGATAGACAACAGGCCCGCAATCGGCCGCACGCCCGTACACCCGTACAGGTCGCACGGCCGATCGCCTGTCTCTCACCGGAGATTACCACGGTCCCCCGGGGCAACCTCCTCGTCAAAAAAATAAAATACAGAGTTACCTTTGAATAGGTTTTACTGTATTACTGTATACAGCGGAGACGGAGGAAGCGCCGATTTGAAGTGTCGGAGGCGATGTTAGCGCGACTTGTGTTAAGGCGACAACGACGGATCGAGACTGAGCGGATTTGACGTGTCGGCAAACGGAAACGGCGGCATCAAAGTTACCGTTAAGTAAGCAGCGATTTTACCGGTTGCGGCGGTAGCGACTTTCTCGGTTTCGCGACTGCGACTTTACAGATTACGGCGGCAGCGACTTTCCCGGTTACGGCGGCAGCGACTTTCCCGGTTACGGCGGCAGCGACTTTCCCGGTTACGGCGACAGCGACTTTCCCGGTTACGGCGACAGCGACTTTCCCGGTTACGGCGACAACGGCTTTCCCGGTTACGGCGACAGCGGCTTTCCCGGTTACGGCGACAGCGGCTTTCCCGGTTACGGCGACAGCGACTTTCCCGGTTACGACGACAACGACTTTCCCCGTTACGACGGCAGCGACTTTCCCGGTTACGGCGGCAGCGATTTCCCGGTTACGGCGGCACCGACCTTCCCGGTTACGGCGGCACCGACCTTCCCGGTTACGGCGGCAGCGATTTCCCGGTTACGGCGGCAGCGACTTTCCCGGTTACGGCGGCAGCGACCTTCCCGGTTACGGCGGCGGCGACTGTCCTGGTTACGGCGGCAGCGACTTTCCCGGTTACGGCGGCAACGACCTTCCCGGTTACGGCGGCAGCGACTTTCCCGGTTACGGCGGCAGCGACTGTCCTGGTTACGGCGGCAGCGATTTCCCGGTTACGGCGGCAGCGACTTTCCCGGTTACGGCGGCAGCGACTTTCCCGGTTACGGCGGCAGCGACTTTCCCGGTTACGGCGGCAGCGACTATCCCGGTTACGGCGGCAGCGACCTTCCCGGTTACGGCGGCAGCGATTTCCCGGTTTCGGCGGCAGCGATTTCCCGGTTTCGGCGGCAGCGATTTCCCGGTTTCGGCGGCAGCGACTTTCCCGGTTACGGCGGCAGCGACTTTCTCGGTTACGGCGGCAGCGATTTCCCGGCGGCAGCGACGTACTTGAAGACAAACGAGTCAGTTATAGCGACAGCGACATGTACGGGTATTGGAGTGCAACAATAATGAACGAATCAAATAAGACAGTAGCGACCGTTATAGAACCGAAGACGCCGGCAACAACTTACCACGTACGGAAGAGCAGCGTTGCGATAGCAGCGTTGTAGAGCGTTGTAGACCAAGATGTTTCGATGTAGTCCAAGTTCAAGACGGCAACAGGGCCAGGGGTCCTGGAACCGGCAGAGAACAGAATTGGAACATGTATCGACGTCTAATTGTTAGCTCCCAACTGTTGCCTCTAACGTTTTACGTAGGTTTTTATAGCGACGTCGCGTGGTGTTCGTTGTTACGTTACTCGTTCAAACCGAAGCCTTGCGAGGGGTGTGGCAGGGGTCTTAACCTTCCATATCCCACCTATTTCAGGGCCAGCTTCCCATATTCCACCTGTTTTAGGGGCCAACCCCCACCTGTCACCGTCGTCCACCGTCGTCCATCGTCGTCGTTCGTTGTTTTAATTAACACAGACCAGTAGCAAATGTCGTCAGCGTCTGCATCACTCAATTTGGGAGAGATTTGTGTTCGCCGCTTAAATCTGTGCCTCCAACTATCAACAAAACGAAAACTTTGCCGACGAACATAACGGATACAACTCATGTGTACACCTTGGAATACACATCACTGGGAAATGTGAAGGAATAGACCACTATCCCTGACTCAATGAAGTTGGCCTTGTTCATAGCTTGTGCTTTGAAGACCGGATCATTACCACGTGAACAACGCAACTGGACTAGGAAGGAATCGACTGCGATTTGCTGGTCACTGCAAGAGGCCAGTCGACCAACCAGTCTCCCAGCTGGTGCTTTGGAAACCTCCTAGTAGCACAGCTGGGCGGGGCAGGAAAGCACTGACGTATATTGATCTGGTCGCCAGAGCTGGAGACCATGAGCCAGTCGAGGTCTCATCTCTGGTGTACAACTAGAAAGTGTGGAAGGAACAGGTAGTTGCTGCTTCCATTCCGTCCACGAACCATTAACGAAGACGACGACAAAATCATATCTGAGTTAACACGTTAGTAACTTCGCATTCAACAACCACAGCGCTTGTTTCTTCCTGTCATTCAGCACGAAGGCAGACGCCTCCAACAAGCTGGTCACTGCTATCGCCACAAAGAACCAGTGTCAATATTCATCCTGTGGACACCGACTCACGGCAAGATTCATCACGTGGACACCGACTCATGGCAAGATTCATCCTGTGGACACCGACTCATGGCAAGATTCATCCTGTGGACACCGACTCACGGCAAGATTCATCCTGTGGACACCGACTCATGGCAAGATTTATCCTGTGGACACCGACTCATGACAACATTCATATTCATCCTGTGGACACCGACTCACGGCAAGATTCATCTTGTGAACACCGACTCACGGCAAGATTTATCCTGTGGACACCGACTCATGGCAACATTCATATTCATCCTGTGGACACCGACTCACGGCAACATTCATCTTGTGAACACCGACTCATGGCAAGATTCATCCTGTGGACACCGACTCATGGCAAGATTCATCCTGTGGACACCGACTCATGGCAAGATTCATCCTGTGGACACCGACTCACGGCAAGATTCATCCTGTGGAAACCGACTCACGGCAAGATTCATCTTGTGGACACCGACTCTTGGCAAGATTCATCCTGTGGTCACTGATTCGTGGCAAGAAAAAACAGAGGGAAGCAAAGAAAATCGTAAACCAAACTGATCTGTGAAAACCCTCGCGTTGAAGAGGCAGAACTTCCATCCCTAATGAACAATTGACCTTTATGGAAATTGCCCATTATTGCTCCAGCCTCGGCCGACACATAACGCTGATGATTAAAAATGCAGCGTGTCACGTCCAGTTCGGGCAGTGTTCTAACATCCGAACATCCATAAACAAGCCAACATCTTCCATTGTATCATTACAATGATACATCCATTATCATGCTTGCTGCTTTGTTACGGTTGCTGTTTTATTAGTTGAATTCCATTCTACCTGCGATGGCTGTTGCTATGATATATTTCGCGATGAACATGAAATAATACGACTGACGAGGAAGGGTTCAACCAGGCTGCAATTACTGCGCTAAGATTATTCGGTCACACATGTCCACCACTGCAACCAAGTGCTCAGTCCTACAGACGAGTTAACGTATATAGGTCTAAGACACCCGTGTGCGAGTTAACGTATATAGGTCTAAGACACCCGTGTGCGAGTTAACGTATATAGGTCTAAGACACCAGTGTGCGAGTTAACGTATATAGGTCTAAGACACCCGTGTGCGAGTTAACGTATATAGGTCTAAGACACCAGTGTGCGAGTTAACGTATATAGGTCTAAGACACCCGTGTGCGAGTTAACGTATATAGGTCTAAGACACCCGTGTGCGAGTTAACGTATGTAGGTCTAAGGCACCCGTGTGCGAGTTAACGTATATAGGTCTAAGACACCCGTGTGCGAGTTAACGTGTATAGGTCTAAGACACCAGTGTGCGAGTCATTCACTGGTAAAAAATAAGTAACCGCTGCAATGTCGGGGGACCAAAGAAGAATTCCCGGCCAACACTAAACAGAAAGTCGTTGCAGGCATGGACCTTCAGTTGTCCACCCTTACTGCATGTTCGCTTCATGCATAATTTGCACGAAATTAGTGGTATTATGTGTATTATGTGTAGTGCATTAAAAGTGATCAGTGTCCGGTTCGTTTACTAAATGAGGTGCTAGATTCAAGGACTCGAGTGACATCACGCAGGTGCATAGACTATGACGCTACACCGTATTACGTACGCTAATGACGTCATTCTGCATCTTGATTCAAGAACCTACCGCTAGAGCCGGTGAAATCAAACCATAGACGTTTCACTCTTGTGTATGATACACGGAAAACAAGACCACAATTACAAATAAATGTTGCCATATTGTTGATACTATTCAATGAAATGTTGTCGCCTTCGTTTATTTAAAGCATTGAAACCCAAACATACCTTTCTAACAATTTGATTGCTTTGAATCAATAAAATAATGTCAGTTATTCAACATGTGCATATGCTATCTTAGAACATTGCCTATGTTATTCCTTGGTATTCCTTGGTATTCCTTGATATTCCAACCAATCGCCAAACCAGCCTACTTTATATATATATATATGTGTGTGTGTGTGTGTGTGTGTGTGTGTGTGTGTGTGTGTGTGCGTGCGTGTGTGCGTGCGTGTGTGTGTGCGTGCGTGCGTGCGTGCGCGTGCGTGCGCGTGCGTGCGTGCGTGCGTGCGTGAAAGTGTGTTTGTGCGTGCGTGCGTGCGTGCGTGCGTGCGTGCGTGCGTGCGTGCGTGCGTGCGTGCGTGCGTGCGTGTGTGTGTGTTTAGCTTCCACAGTAATTCACTTATTATAATTTAAAATTAAATTATTTAAATGCAAAGTGGATATGTTGTTTTCTTGTACTAGTGCTATCTTTATCAGTTCAGTGTGAAAGGCTGTAGCATTCAGGTGATTGAATGGCAGTATTCGAAATGAGGGGGGTCTAGGAGGGTCCATGCCCCCATAAGGCACGAGGGACCTCCCATAAGAAAAGCAAATGTAAGCTTGGGGGTCCCACTTTGTATCAAGTCTTTTCATAAAATAGGCGCTAATAGCTTAAAGCCTGAAAAGAAGATTGTTTTGTTGGAGGGGTGACCAATATTTTTAGGGGACCCCCCAAGGGTCAGAGATCATTTCCAATTGTTGTATGGGCTACAAAATGTGAGTTAAATTTACATATCACGTATTTTCAACCGTAAGCTGCTGCCACCTAGCGACTAGCACATTAATACCTAGACCTTGCAGTGCTTATAAAATGCCTTCGTATATGTATGCAACTTAAAACTATTTTTAAAAAGTATTAAAACCACACATATCAGTGGAAAAGAAACTAACCGGCCTCTCTGCTTCATAAGGGTAACTTTGAGGGGAAACAAGTTTGTATTAAAAGCATAAATGTTCTTACCGGTGTATATAAGATTAAGTTGATGAAGTTGATATACCCAAGACCTGGGCCTGGGTTGCTCAGAACTGTTGTAAAAGATAGCTTGCAATAAATCTACAAACACACTACCTAATTGTATGAGTAAAACATGTATGTTAATGACAACTGGAATGTTAAACAACTATCAGGTAGTTGCAGACATTATTTCAGCATCGATAAAATAATTTGTTTATCTATTCTTGACTTGAAAATGTTAAATCATTGAATTAAATATATTGCAAAACATTCAGGTTATTTACTAAGTAACCTCAATTATGTTAATTGTGATTCGGACTTATTAAAGTATTAAATGCCCCACGAGGCTGTAGTGTGTACCTAAAAATATATTAACATTCCATAAACCTGGTAAGTGATATATTTCCGGATTATTATTTCAACAGACTAAATAAGGTATATGTATTATTTAACACCTGTGGCAGAAATTTTTTTTTTACTAGATCACAGTTTTAATGAACATGTTGGTTTTATAAGATTTAACTGTCAAAGCGACTGTCTTTACAAATAAACCAATATACTTATTACACAAAATGTCATTCTATATACCTCGTTATATCTGCTATTATACTCCGCATTGTTGTGAAGTTCGGGGCAATTTAATATAAAACAGGCATCAAGCGTGTTTCGTTGTTATGAAAACAAATATAATGATGATGAAGTGTGCATGCGTGATATTGTTCCTCTCAAAACAGCGTTCCTCTCCATGTCGTGTTTTCATATCGAATGAAAAACGCATGCGTGGGACATACCTACATCATTCCCGTATTAAATACGCATGCGTGGGACATGCCTACGTCATTCCCGTATAAAATACGCATGCGTGGGAAATGCCTACGTCATTCCCGTATAAAATACGCATGCGTGAAGCAGACTCCGCTCCGTTTTAGCCAAGATCCTCAGAACGTATAAACCCACCAGCTGTTGTCAAATCCCACGACCAAAATTCGCCTAAATGTGTGTGATACACTACACTTTTATAAATTGGCTTGTGGAGTGTGCGTATTATTATCATTTAGAGACTTAACTTTCTAGATATACCAGTAGGCCCTATGCCTAACTTTTTATAGGGACAGAATAATTAAAAATTATAATAAGCATGTTTGGAAATAAAAAAAATACTTGTTGATAACGTGCACATTTTGTGTACAGTGTTTGGATTTGTAACATGCACTAGTAGAGTTTTGTGGGGCAAAGCGCACCCTCAAGTCAAATAGCTGATGCAAATGTTATTGACGCAACTTGATCTCCCAATTAAACTGTGCAACATATCGCCAAACCAATTTGGTTTCGTTCAATTTTAGCAGAAACATCACGCACAGTTGAGTTTTTTTATCCAAAGTATTATAACAAATTCAGTGATGGGCGTCCGAAGGGAGGGGGCAGTGATGGGTGTCCGGAGGGAGGGGGCAGTGATGGGCGTCCGGAGGGAGGGTTCAATGGAGTTTAAAAGTGTCCCATGGAACTGGATTTTGGTTGCATTTGGATATTTTATAACGAGTTGATACCAGTCGTGTTAAATCTATGTTCTAGTACATTTGCTAACCAATCATGTCCAATGATATTATAAATGTCTATTGAAAGTGGACATTTTTGTAAACTTAAAGATTTTTTGGTTGAAATTAGATTATGGATGTTATCACAGAAAATGTTGATTACTTATTTTGAAATCAACATTATCCGTATGTGTTGATGTTGAATTTATTGTTTTTCCTAAAAACAACTATCGTAATAAATAAATTACTTACTACTAAAGTTTAATTGTAACCTGATCTTAACCCATTTAGTTGCTCCTTTTCCAGTGTTGGCGCTGGAAGATGTATAATCGGTGACGCCATCTTGCGAGTTAAACTACACGCGTAGAATCCACCGGGTGGCACTGAGCGTTTCACTCCACTCAGATGCATCACAGCGTTAGCGTTGTTGTTTTAGTTTGTTACAAGCAGTGTGATTGGCTCGCATTTCAAAGCGCACCTTTTGTAAATACCCGGGTCCTGTGAAGAAGGCTGCTATTTGGTTTCGATTTTTTAATTAACAATCATGCCAATAGCAAAGATGAAAGGCGACAAGAATAGGAACATCAGTGTATTCTTGCTACAAATGCCTCACGATAAGACTTCAGTTCCCATTCCTCATACAGACAAAACACGACAGTTATGGAGAGCAGGATATTCTTGTTCTCTCGAACTTCAACAGTTTATATGAAGTTATGTGTTGTCAGTTGTTTGTTGTCTTTAATTGTGTGAACACATATATCGATTTATACACCTACATTCTAACCTAACCCTAGTCATAGCCTTGGTCGTGGGGGGAATATGTCACTTATTTTGATGGCATTGTCAGATCCCAGATCCAGGAGCTCCCATCTTATTTGTTGACTGTACAATTATGTCATGTGTCAAGAGAAAGGCAATTCATTAAGTTTTTGGTATACCATCAATTATGTAGGGCTACGATCATGATTTCCCTACATGTAATGTGTCTGTGTGTGCGTTTAGAAAGACATGTTTTGTATAAAGACGATGATGCAGTTGCTCGCAGGATAATAATCATTAGTTTTATGCAAAAGCGAGCAGGCGTAATCCCAGATAAACCACCAAATTTATCAGATCTCGTGGTGTGCATCTGCTTTTTTACTAAGGTTAAAAGAAACTAGACAATCGATGACGCACGGGTCACCTGGCAGTTTGCATCTTACTTTATGTTTTTAATAGATATTGTATTTGAAGAATTACATACATGATTTTATCCGACACAGTGTTGTGTTGCCTGTATCAGCAATGGGCCAACATCAGCTTCTGTGCTGCAATGTTTCAGCATTAACTCCGATACAAGGCATCCTGTCGACCAATGCATCTAGACATATTTCGAATCCACAACAGTTTAAGCAGTTTCGGGTCAGTGAAACATATCTGTTAAATACCTCTCCGCTTGAGTCATTCTCAATTGATCAAATAGTCGTATATTGCTTGAAGATGTTCCGAGGTGATGTCGCATAATAATTATTATTAACACGTGTAGCGTACTGTAGGCATTTCATAGAACTACAGCAACACGTTTTCATGCTTTCGTCACGCTTGAATGACTGCCGGCTGTAGAGGAGACCAAATAGAAGTGTTTAAGATAGTAAACGGTTATGAGGATGTTGATAGGAATATGTTCTTCAAACTTAAAGAAGGCAGTAGAACCAGAGGACACAAAGCAGCATTAGTTAAGGAACAGTGTAGGTTGGACATGAGAAAGTACTCTTTCTCACAGAGGGTGATAAATGAATGGAACAAACTGCCAACTGATTGTTTTAATGCTAGTTGTGTGAATATGTTTAAAAATATAATTGACAGATATTTGATAAGGGTGGGCTACACATAGATGAGAAAATTGTTGGACTCTCGATAATCTCTCGGCAATCTTGTTAAATCTTGTTAAATTTTGTACACGTCCTTCGGCCCAACCGCATTAGGTTTTTTATCGCATGAAGTCCGGCATAGGTGTTTAATAATTAAAGTATCATTTCAGGTCTAGAAAAGTCGCGCTAACTACTATAAGAAACTGGAAATGATTTGAGTTAGGCGCGATTACGTGTTTTGAAACATGATTTTGTTTACTATCCCTTATTCGGTTAGCTATATTAATTGTGCGTGCGTGCGTGCGTGCGTGCGTGCGTGCGTGCGTGCGTGCGTGCGTGCGTGCGTGCAGGGCGTGCGTGTTTTGCCTACCTGAATCTGGTGGTCCTGTGAGGCCTCATTCAACTAGTCTTCAGAACATTATTGCCAAGTCCAGCTTTTTGTGCTGACACTGAAGGTGGTCACTGCCAGGATGCACGTGGTCCTTGGTGGTTATTTTACGTAACCAATTAACGAGACGTGACCGTCCGAGTGACAGGTGATACATCGGCGCGGCACTGGAGGTCCTCCCTTCTTTGCGAGAGCGCTACGCTGACAAGGCCTACAATATGTCTTCAGAGTTTCCGCCGGTCGGTGGCATCTGTCCTAAGTCTGTCAATGATCCTTTCAGCAATGTGACGGTCATTGGGGGCTTCCAGTAATATACTTAGTACGTCTAGCCTTGGTGTCCGCAAGGGAGGGTTACGGATTGCTTACTCCTGCAAGGTCATAGGAAGCAGAAAGGCCAGTCAAATATACGGCTGACCAATATTTTCCCCAACCAAAGTCCGTCAGGTGGCACCACATCATCAACTAATAATCGAGAGAACCCGGGTTCGAATCCTCTTGCTGCCGTTTCGAAGCTTTGACAATTTCGTTCAACCCACGTTGCCACAATTCATGAGTACTTGGCTACAAACATTTGAACGAATAGTCTTCGCGCATAATTGCAGCGAAGCTGTATGCTTCCTAGAGAAGTCGAAATGGCGTTGGAATGAACAGGTCTGCCAGGGGGTGAAGTATAAAACGCTTTGAACAGTCCCGAGGACTGGATACCGCGCTATGTAAGAACGTACATTTCACCTTTTTAAAAGATCGCAAAGGTCGGATGTATTTACTTGTTTTCACTCGTTCTCAATTGAACTGTATCCCCTTATTCATATTCAGTCATGAAATTGTAAAAAGTTACATTAATTTAGTCATAAAATGGGGGATATACCTAAATTCCCGAAGGCACTTTCCGAAACCAGTTTGTGGATTTTTATCTTATCGGTTCAAGTCATTCCGTACATGTGCGAATAAACAACGCGGTCACAGTCACAAAAACGAAGTTAGCCTTCGGATTCACGCCGCTGTGAACAAATGCCCAGGATCAAAATCCTCAAAAATAACACCATTGTAAATATATTTACAAGGGTGCTGTTTATGTAAATGTAAATGACGAGTGTTGTTTTGGTAGTACCAGGCGTATTTATTTATCCAATTGTTTTTGAATTCCATGTTTTGATTGTACAAACTAGTAGACACGTACAGTCTTCGAGTCTAGCCTAGTCCTAGCTGAGCCCTAGGCTTGGAAGTTGGACCAGCGGCCTACTTGGTCTTTCCGTTACTCGGTGGGTTGATTAAGAATATTGGAACACGTGGGGAAATATGTGGACACTGTGTGATTTTATTGCCGAAATAGCTGGATACATGCAATTTTTAAGATCTGTATCGATCTAACTTTTGAGTAGAGCTGTCTCGCATTTGCATTGGTTTGCCCTGGCCTTGGCTTTGAGATTTTGTCATAGCACAGTGCATAAAGTGCCTCTGTTATTTAAAATATATATATGTTGCAGTGTTATAATAATGTTTCAAATAATTAAACTATTGTCACACCCAAATACATTGTTTTTGTCCCACTGCAACAGATTTTTAAGCTTTTAAAGTACGCAGTTGCTGTGGAATGACAATATCTATTGATGTTCGTTTGGCCAGACTGACGTCACACGCCGACTCCGTACGGACATTGCCGAGCGAAATGTCAATTGGTTGGGGCTTCTTTGCCTCTAGTATAATTAACTATTATTTAAGTGTAGTCAATAACATTATTTGTTAGTGCATTCCAAACTACTAATACAACTGTTTGTTACCATATATCACGATTTTGGGAAAATTTGCATATGACCTTTGACGCCACCACGGTGGTGCGGGTAAACTAGAATTACTGCTTAATGTGTACATCAAACGAAAGTTATGGTAAAATGACTAGTGGCAACTGGTCATTTGTGTTACGAGGTGATCTTGAGAGATACATTGTAATCATTGCCGCTCTGATATAACGAAACAGGAGCGAACGTTATACGTATGAAAGATCAAAATGTGTATTTATCTGCATTGCATCATTTCTTTGATTACTCAGACAAATTGGGAGACGTTGTTACTCTCCTGAGACCGGTATTTGGAAAGCAGCGCGAAACGCCTTTGTTGCGTAAACTCACTTGGTCAGAGTGTCAGCTCACGAATAACGTCAACAATGGTGATTGATCGCCTAACCAGAAAGGTATATGTCGAAACCCATCGTGTAAAAATGGATACAGGCGGCAATTTGGTCTTTGGGACCGCCCAAAGCACATTATACTTCAACCTTGGCAGACATGTTTTAACAACAATAACCCTCTGTTGAGGTATCAAATGATTTGGTTAGTCCTGTCGACATGCACACGGCATGTGTGCTCAAAATAAACCAGACAGCTTTAATTTCTGAAAGATTGACGAATTAAAAACTCCAGTTTTCCATTAATATGGGCCGAAAAGCTCTCCTGGAGGGTCACTCACAGAACATCTAATGCCAAATAATATTTTTAATTAAAACGAAAGCCCGCCAGTTTTTTTTATTAGATTCTACATGGGCTGTGTAATACTTCAGTAGGCATATTCAGTATTTAACACATCGGATAGTATTTACCAGATATTCCACGAGTGAACCCCTGGAAAAAAAATTTCACCATATTTACGGTCAATTTGAGTTAAGAAAACGTATGTCTTTGGAGAAGACAAGCCCACAACCAGTAGTGATGTTAAATAACGAAGATGACCCAATCTTTTTTTTTGTTACAACAACTTTTAATCGTCTTACTACGAAACACATATCAAAATTACGAAACTAAAAATACGGCATAAACGAATGTTTCTTTCTTGAAATAATTAGTAATGTAGCGATTGATTGTGTTAACCAAACGCAAGAGACAGTTCGTGTCGACGTGCAGAAAGATGCATGTTCTCGATAGTGTGAAGGAAGATCTGTTTTATTAGATGAACTTAATGCTGACGGTCTATCAACATTGCAGTCTTTGTGTCACAGGGCGCTGTCGTGTCTTCTCTTGAGTAAATATGTGTCCATTCATTGTGTGTTTTCCACACATCTCTCACAATGTGAGAAGTTTCTCATATGTTTCTCATACTGTGAGAACTTCCCGATATCGACGGCAGGAACGCTGAAGGGACTGATTAGAGTGAACCTGTCGACGACAGAAAAACATATTAATATTGACTTGATAACACAAAGTAGGTACCAATATTGAAACGGGGCTTTATTGAAATAAAACAATACACATATTTGTATATGTACGCAAGGTTGCTTGGAGGATAAATAATTTGCTACTCTGTGTTTTAGTGCTTTAGCTATTTTCAGTTGCACAGTGTTTCTCTTGATATCAAATACATTAAGTTTCAATGTTTTTTTTATGTTAAATAAAATTATCTTGGCATAAAAAAATCTACACGTAACAATTTATGGTCACGGTCGGTCCATATTTACTCTTACCATTATACTGATATTACCAGTTTCGTTACGGGGTATGTTCTGGGGCGGTGGGTACATTTATCTCAATAATAACTATTAGGTTTTTATTTGTGTGTAACTTACTAAACAATTTATGTGCAAGAAATTGTTATTCTGCGTTCGAATGGTGCATAATGAACAATAATTGTGCGATATCACGTAACATGTGAAGCACCGTTTGGCATTATGTTTTTTAACTACTTAGCAGACTTGTTGACTTGAATCGTATGGGCTGACGCGAGTCGTATGGGTTGACTCGAGTCGTATGGGTTGACTCGAGTCGCATGGGCCGACGCGAGTCGGACTCGAGGCAATTAATAAGTCTAAATCACAACACCCCGCTCTTACGCTACAGTGACTACGTTTCATGGTATGTTGAGCCTGTTTAGAACCTGCCAGACGGCTAACGATGAGGCTATTCAATACTACAAAGCCGTCTCATAAATAGCCCCGAACAAGGACTCCATCAATCTAGTGCTAGTCAAACTGTAGCATATTGTACAGAACTAGTAGACACCATTGCGTTCAGCCCTGGAATTACATTGTGAAAATAGTATATTGTTCTCTGTTTGTAACATTTATATACCATCAATGAGGCATATGTACAAATAACATGTATTGTTACAGTATTAAAACCCATTAATATTATTTCAGCTGTGCTGCTATAGTTTAGTCAAAGTGCAGCGATGGTTCTAATTTACTCGCTTCTCTGTTTTATTTCTCACACCAACGGAATTAAATGCAGAATACATTACTTCTACAGTACAGGGTAAATCTAACCACACTTGGCTTTAAATAGCCTCATTGTAGCATTAATGAATTCGCATGCCTGCAACTTGCTTCATTAATAAAAAATCTCCCTACTAAATTTGATGACTTGTTCTCAATAAATTGGCGTGGAGCCTAAGCTAGTTTCTGTAAATGTCAGTCATAACTGGAAACACATATAAGCGAAAAATGGCATTCAATTTATTTAATACCGTATTAATAATAGGCATGGAATGCCGAAAAGCCCTTACATGGGAGTGACAGTCACGTTAAGATTGTCTACAAGTTCCATAGTAGGGGCGTAATGACAAAGTGGATTAACCATACACATACATGTACAACCAGAAAGGCTGGGGTATTCGATCCCCCACCTCCCCCGGCACGAGGGACACTACCCCACCCCAGGCGAATGATATTTAACGTGTGATCTATTTTGTAAGTATTCTTTTTCAACGACCACTATAATAAACAATCTTGAATATTGAACAAGTGTGCACTCACCGCGTTTAACAGCACTCTCGCGGGATTCTTGCGGTTGTTTTCTCTGTGAGGGTGAAGCAATAGCTATCGTAGCTGTTGTCACTGCAGATTCGTATCTGCTTGGCGGGCTCCGAGCACGACCTGCCGCCGCACGTGGCATTGCGGGTGACGTGTCTCATTCGGCGATGCATGTTGTACTTGCTGTAAGACGGAATCAAAGCTATGATTGAATTAACTTTTTGGAAAAATCCAAATCTGTTGCAGTCACAACTACAGCACAGCACAATGCAGAACTGTTATAAAGTTACAACTGATGGACTGTTACAGTCAGTGGCGTATCTAGGATCTCGCAATAGGGAGCAAGTTTAGTCACCAGTGTTACCATGTAGCAATAGGGAGCAAGTTTATACACCAGTGTTACCAAGTAGCAATAGGGAGCAAGTCTAGTCACCAGTGTTACCAAGTAGCAATAGGGAGCAAGTCTAGTCACCAGTGTTACCATGTAGCAATAGGGAGCAAGTTTAGTCACCAGTGTTACCATGTAGCAATAGGGAGCAAGTCTAGTCACCAGTGTTACCATGTAGCAATAGGGAGCAAGTCTAGTCACCAGTGTTACCATGTAGCAATAGGGAGCAAGTCTAGTCACCAGTGTTACCAAGTAGCAATAAGGAGCAAGTCTAGTCACCAGTGTTACCAAGTAGCAATAGGGAGCAAGTCTAGTCACCAGTGTTACCATGTAGCAATAGGGAGCAAGTTTAGTCACCAGTGTTACCAAGTAGCAATAGGGAGCAAGTCTAGTCACCAGTGTTACCATGTAGCAATAGGGAGCAAGTCTAGTCACCAGTGTTACCAAGTAGCAATAGGGAGCAAGTTTAGTCACCAGTGTTACCATGTAGCAATAGGGAGCAAGTTTAGTCACCAGTGTTACCAAGTAGCAATAGGGAGCAAGCCTAGTCACCAGTGTTACCATATAGCAATAGGGAGCAAGTTTAGTCACCAGTGTTACCAAGTAGCAATAGGGAGCAAGTCTAGTCACCAGTGTTACCATGTAGCAATAGGGAGCAAGTTTAGTCACCAGTGTTACCATGTAGCAATAGGGAGCAAGTCTAGTCACCAGTGTTACCAAGTAGCAATAGGGAGCAAGTCTAGTCACCAGTGTTACCATGTAGCAATAGGGAGCAAGTTTAGTCACCAGTGTTACCAAGTAGCAATAGGGAGCAAGTCTAGTCACCAGTGTTACCATGTAGCAATAGGGAGCAAGTCTAGTCACCAGTGTTACCATGTAGCAATAGGGAGCAAGTTTAGTCACCAGTGTTACCAAGTAGCAATAGAGAGCAAGTCTAGTCACCAGTGTTACCATGTAGCAATAGGGAGCAAGTTCAGTCACCAGTGTTACCAAGTAGCAACAGGGAGCACGTCTAGTCACCAGTGTTACCAAGTAGCAATAGGGAGCAAGTCTAGTCACCAGAGTTACCAAGTAGCAATAGGGAGCAAGTCTAGTCACCAGTGTTACCAAGTAGCAATAGGGAGCAAGTTTAGTCACCAGTGTTACCATGTAGCAATAGGGAGCAATTTTAGTCACCAGTGTTACCAAGTAGCAATAGGGAGCAAGTCTAGTCACCAGTGTTACCATATAGCAATAGGGAGCAAGTTTAGTCACCAGTGTTACCAAGTAGCAATAGGGAGCAAGTCTAGTCACCAGTGTTACCATGTAGCAATAGGGAGCAAGTTTAGTCACCAGTGTTACCATGTAGCAATAGGGAGCAAGTCTAGTCACCAGTGTTACCAAGTAGCAATAGGGAGCAAGTCTAGTCACCAGTGTTACCATGTAGCAATAGGGAGCAAGTTTAGTCACCAGTGTTACCAAGTAGCAATAGGGAGCAAGTCTAGTCACCAGTGTTACCATGTAGCAATAGGGAGCAAGTTTAGTCACCAGTGTTACCAAGTAGCAATAGGGAGCAAGTCTAGTCACCAGTGTTACCATGTAGCAATAGGGAGCAAGATTAGTCACCAGTGTTACCATGTAGCAATAGGGAGCAAGTCTAGTCACCAGTGTTACCAAGTAGCAATAGGGAGCAAGTCTAGTCACCAGTGTTACCAAGTAGCAATAGGGAGTAAGTCTAGTCACCAGTGTTACCATGTAGCAATAGGAAGCAAGTTTAGTCACCAGTGTTACCAAGTAGCAATAGGGAGCAAGTCTAGTCACCAGTGTTACCATGTAGCAATAGGGAGCAAGTATAGTCACCAGTGTTACCAAGTAGCAATAGGGAGCAAGTCTAGTCACCAGTGTTACCAAGTAGCGGCGCAACAACAAAATTACGGGAACATTTTTAAATAAGCCAACTGGGGGCACGGCCCAATCCCCCCGCCCCAAATACGTCGCTGGTTACAGTTATTCGCGCATAATAACAATAAAAAAAGGATATCAACACACATTATGACCCGAAGAAAGCAACAATAACAATAACGACGAAAACAACATACACCAACAACGAAGACAAGATAAAACGAAAACAACATTAACAACAATGATGACGACAACAACATATACCAATAATGATGACGACAACAACATACACCAATAATGATAATGATGCCAATAAATAGCATGAGATTATAATGATATTAAGGACATCTACGAGACTAACTACTCATAATACAGTGATAACAACAACAACGAAGCGTTAATAATCACAAACCAATTATCATACTCCCAATGCCAGAACAAATAAATTATCGTGGTTGGTATCGTATTATCTGTCGACTTTCTCTTTTAGGATATTGATATCAGCTTGTAGCGTTTAAACGTTCGTAAGCTTACAAGAGAGCCTGACCTGCAGCGGTAATTACACGAGCCCCAAGAAGACCAGGCTGACCATTGGCAGTTCACTCTGGTACATGACCTTCGTCGACGACGAGTGAACCACGTTCCTTCGCTTGTGTGGAAACACGTCGCCAACAGAAGCACAGCCAGCGTCACGTACAATCTCACAGCGGCCATCTTGGATCAGCTGAACGGGAAGATCAGATCGACAACGTTACTATGCGTTCGTACGAATGTACATTGGCAATCGTGCGTCGATGTTTTATACTGTCTAGTTTGAAAGGGATTATTTCTTTTGGCAATCAGAAAACGGCGCTGAATTTGTTCCGCCCTCACGACCAGTCATTTCCGTCTTTCTATATCTCGATCCGTTGCCGTTCTCTCCCATCTTCGGCTGTTCACCCTGCCCTCTCAAGACCTCTTTAAACACTATCCATTCATGATATTTCGGTTGTCCTCTTCTCCATCCTCTTCATTTGTCTATGCCATAAAGATAGACTTGTTATGAGTACATAATGCGCAAAAGCCATCATTCACACCGCTTTTGGTCGCACGCACGCACGCACACCCACACACGCACACATACGCGTGCGCACACGCACACACACACAACACACAAAACAAATTCACACACAAACACACACACTCACACACAACACACAAAAACACTCACACACACACGCGCGCGCGCGCGCGCACACACACACACACAAGCACACAGACACAAATAAACACGCACGCACACACACACACGCACACACGCACGCACGAACGCACGCACGCACGCACACACACACACACACACACACACACACACACACACACACACACACACACACACATCAAGAAAATCGGATAACTAAACGTGTTGCCCCTCTGGTGTCCTGTTGAGAAACACGGCACCCGCCCCCTTTTCAGGGTTTGTTCAGTACGCAGAAGAAGAGAAACACATCGCAACGTAAGGTTTAGACCCCTCTCGGATAGTAAGTGAAAGATGAAGTACATAATAATAATAATAATTTTATTCTTATGTCACGCTAAAATCGTGTTTATAGCACCTCAGTGCGTGTTACAATGTAAAATACATTTAATATAATAGAAATGCACATAAAGTAAAACAGTAATTAGTATTATGAACAATTAAAATTAAACACTTAAAATAGATAAAAGCAATTTACAGTGCAACAAAAATGTACATGTTATTATTAAAACAGAGGCTGTATAGAAGAGTCAACCACAACGTTTTACTGGTAAGCTATCTGCCACAAATGTGTCTTTAGTTTTGACTTAAACACCGTCTTAGAGTCAGTGCTGCGGATGGCTGCATGCAATGTATGCCACACACAGAACAGTGACAGTGATCTTTTCTCCATCGAGTCTTCGCATCGAATGGAAGACGCATGCGGGCGAAATGCCTACGTCATCCCGATTATTAATAGGGCCTACACACGCAAGATTTAGTTCATCTCTAAACATCGTTTCTTTCCCTGTCGTGTTTTCGCATCGAATGAAATACGCATGCGTGTGACATACCTACGTCATCCCGATTATTAAATGCGCATGAGTGTTGGATGTCTGTCTATAAGAGCGGTCACTTGAGTTGTCGTGCCAAGGTCTAGCCAAGGTCCACTGCCCGGCTATTATAAATACACTTGTTGCAAATCCCACGACCAAAATTAACCGAAGGAACTCGTTTGTAACTTACATCCACCGGCTGTTTCTTGTAGCAAATCTAAATAATGATTATATAATGTAGTGTAGAAGGACTTTGGCGTGAAAGGTTATATTAGAAATATTTTTTTATCAAAAGTATAACTGTTTATTCAGCCAATGTACTTCATTGCACAACTTCAAATATTATTTGTTAGAATAAATTAAAAAGTTGACATGTTTTAATTTAAGTTTCCGTGGGACGTCCTGCAATAATACTAATGTCAACATTTCCAAGATGTTCTGGTTACCGTGGTTGCTGTCGTGTAAATTTATTATAATGTCATATGTTACGATATTATGGTGAATAATTTAGGGGAAATTTAGGAGACCAGTGGAAGCAGCTTTAAAAACAAGAAATAACTAAATATTGTTTCTGTTATATAATTATTATTGTTGACTCTCTGTGCAGATCTGTTATTGCCATCAATATTGTTACTACTGATGTTGTAAATGCCGCTAGACATCACTCGCAGTCATGTAGATAACCACGATGGTACGTTTGACACGTACGAAGCATCGAGTGTGGCCGGCTCGCGAATTCTGTTTTCCCAAACAGTACATCCATCGCTCCGCCCACCTTGCATAAAGCTCCGCCCACCTTGCATAAAGCTCCGCCCACTTTGTCAGTCGTCTCGCAAGAAAATATCTGCGCATGCGTAACAATCAGCGTTTCGCTATTCATAAACCGTGGTAGTATTGGTGTTGTATTGGTGTTGTATTGGTGTTGTATTGGTGTTGTATTGGTGTTTCAGAAGAAGTAAATCACTGAAAGATGTTTATACATTGCTATGAGAAATTAAAACACTGAAAGAAGTTATATACTGCTGTAGGAAATATGCATATATATAAATAAAATATACTTAGTTAGAAAATTGTTTTTGCGTGTTACGATTTAATTGACCTAATCGTTCCGTATAATCCGACAATTATGTTGTAGCATTTGACTACCCAAGGGCGGATCCAGGGTTTAGGAAAAGGGGAGGTCCAATTCAATGTATGAAGCGCCGAAGGGGGAAATGAAGCGCCGCGGGGGTTGGGTAGGTAATGATTTTTGTGGGAGAGTATCCACCTTCCCGCCCATTTGACGTTTTTAGACAAAACCCTTGAAATGCTGTAATTTGGGACATCCATATTCTGGTTTTAAGCGAGTTAGAGCATAATGTAATTAATGTAATTAACCCAAAATCAGGCGTGTGACATTGTACGAATTTTCCGTATACCATATGGATTTGGGGGA
The DNA here is from genome assembly GCA_033239005.1 of Lamellibrachia satsuma. Classification (NCBI taxonomy): domain Eukaryota; kingdom Metazoa; phylum Annelida; class Polychaeta; order Sabellida; family Siboglinidae; genus Lamellibrachia; species Lamellibrachia satsuma. Next base: position 6,926,100 of record BSQZ01000034.1, read on the forward strand.
GAATACGGCCTTCGTCCGTGTCCCGTTTTAATAAGGATTTGCTGAAAGTATAAAAATCGTTATAAAGTAGTCCTATGTACTTTCTTGTATTTGTCGCATAAGTATAACATCGAATGTCAAATTTACAGTAGACGAGATATAAATACTTTTAAGTCTAGGGTTTCGACAAAACACAGCGGATTTTGTTTTATTTACGCCTGTAGGTAGGCCTATTCCAAAGAGGAAAACGTACAAACGAAAATACAGTATTAAACATCTGTCATGTGCCATTTATTGCAACATTTACTAAAACAACTATAGTAATGCAAATGTTTAATAAAAAACGATTGACTAAAGCAACACGTAATCTTCTTACTTATGTACCGACATTATTGCAAACTAGAGGCACGGTAGTGTAGTAATAGTAAAAATATATATTTATTCGTACGAAAATTTGTACAAGTCAATTACAATTGAAGTATCTTTGCCCACAAAGAGACTAACACGTCTTTGACTAAACAAGTGCTACACGCATTCTCTATATTATTCAGCACATCCTTTGCCAAGGAAACTGTGTTTAATAGTTCCCCATTCAGCCCCTTCTGATAGTGGTTCTGAATGACATAATAAAGTAGCTAGGTTTCATATTATAGAAAGTCGTGGTATCAAGTTTGAACTGAGACAAGGTATAATTGAAACTTTTAGACATATATGAACCAATACCCCGAAGGGCTAGGTTGCCCTCTCAAGAGATTCTATCCAAACTGTTGTTGCATTTTAAACTACTCTATATAAAGCGCACCATTAGATTCATGAATTTGAATCGGGAGACACTCTGCTAAACGTAGTAGTAGTAGTACCATATAATAACAGTGAGTGCAAACTGGTAGATTAAAACGTTTCCTGATAGCTTTGCGCCATGTAAATTAAACGTATCATAGAAACACATACACCTTAGAAAGAGGAACAGTATGACATAACTAACTGACGTTGTGTACTTATATTACAAACCCCAAAAGGGAAATGTAGTCGTTAGCACATCCGCCTTTCATGCCAAAGTTCTGAATTCAAGACGCAAACAGGACACGGTAGATTTGGTGTATAAACTTGGCTCTCAACATTGTGGACTGTGTATCCCTCGTAACTAAACAGTCCGTCGGTAATGTCGGTCCCGTCTCAATTTGGGACTTTAAAGAACCACTGAGGTCGGCTTGGTGATAAAGACATAAAGTTCTGAAAAGGCTAACTAGTTAAATGAGACCATAACATTCTAACCACAATATAATTATAAGGAATATAGTGAGTTAATAGAACGTTGCCGGGTGCTGGAAACAACTAGATACTAGAAACTCTGTTTGTATCAGCTGTGTTTTAATACCATGTAACAATAACTTTATGTTGTTAATCATTACGCAACAAGCTCCACTACACGTTGCTTTTTCCATTGTGATAATATTAGCACACCTGATTTGAGTCACGTTGATTATTGATACAGTATGTAACTTGACAACATTTTCCATTTGTTCCTTTCTATGAACATTTGACAAACTGTTTCCATATGATCGAGCCTACACTTTTGCCTTTACAAGAACCCTAGTGAATTAAGCCCATGGGGCTTGCTTTCCTTGGATAAATATAGCATAAGTCTGGCTTAAACGGATGACTTAGACAAGTAACTTCTAGCATAAGTCTGGCTTAAATGAAATATTTAGTAAGGGCTACTGCCATAACCAGACAGCATAGATTTTTTTAAATACAGGCCATTTTGAAAAAAACTCAGCCTAATCATGTCATTGGAAAATATACTGATGCAGACGATTTTCATCGACCAGCGCGTCTGTTGGGCGCAATTTTTGGATCTGCGCAATCTGGAGATGAGTGCGCAATCTGCAGATCTTCGATTATCTGAGGATTGCGCAGCGCAATCGAGCGCAACCCACCAAACATTCCCGCAGTTGGTTCATTCTTTCGCGGGGAGACATGGTCAAACCTGAGGTGGGCGTGTGTGTGTGCACGTGGGTGCGGTGCGCGTTTGCAGTGAATCTATGAACGATGTCACCGATATTGCTAAGAATAACTTTGGGGATCCATGGACGCCATGTATATCCCTGTGTTCGTGGGCGTCCGCAGGAGGGCAAGGGGGCACTTGCCTCCCTGGATCTGGAATTTTTTCGGACGGATATTCGTGTTCGTGAGCTCAAAGTATATGTTAACTTTACATCTTATATATATATATATATATATATATATATATATATATATATATATATATATATATATATATATACATACATATATATATATATATATATATATATATATATATATATATATATATATATATATATATATATATATATATATATATATATATATATATATATATATATATATATATATATATATATATATATATATATATTCTTCTTTCTTGCCCCTCCCTTGTGGAGACAATGCTATTTTATGGTAAATCGAAGAAAATGAGCATTATATTATATGTTTCTACATATTATTTATTTTATAAACAATGTAATTAAGGAAGTAAATTAATACGCTGGAGAAAATGACGACAACATTTATTTACACAAGTGCATCATGAGAAGTAAACATTAGATCACAAATCGATAAGTATTCAAAATAATTAAATAAAATGATATCCTAGAATAATTTGAATAATTATATATAAGAAAACATTTTGCTCGCAATACAATATTTTAAATTTCTATAAGCATTTTCAGCGAATAGTTTTACAATTTTTAAAATAATATGTACAGGTACTCCATAACTTACGGTCTCGTAACTGCGATGCGCAAGGTAGTGAACACGTTCGAATGAACAGACATGATAGTCATACCGAACAGGAAGTGTATTATGCAACAAAAAATCGTTTAATGTAATTACACCAACTGAAGCAAAAAGCATGTTTTTACATTTATATTTAAATCATACATTTGAGCATAGCCTCCGGCAGAACAAGACGAAATAGGCTGTTCCCTACAATATTATGCAATATATTTATATTTTAATCATAAAATAAATATTATGTGAACAAATTATAATAGTACATTTTGACAACTTTATCTGCAATAATATAATTAAAAACTCACCATTGCTATGAATTTAATTAATTAAAATAATAAAATGTAGTTTTCACCAATAGGCTGAAAAACCACTGCCACAGAAATATTGCTAATATATATAGTTTAAGGTTACAAGCATCTTAACAAATCCACCTTTGCACATTGGTAACCATGGTAAATATTTATTATGTGGCAATTGCATCATGCATAAATGGGGTGCCAAAATATGTGAAAATTGTGTAATGAGTTGTTGAAAGTTTGCTGAGACATATATATACATGTATTGTCTGGGTGCTTGTGGCCTTACAGATAAAATCAGATACACTTACAGCCAGATCTAGGTAGTCAGAAGGACTACAGATCGATGACATCTTTAACATGTGTCCCACAAGCTGTTGTGTCATGGATAAATAAAAACCAATGCAAGTGAGCAAAACAGTAAAAAACATTAAAGATATTACCGGGATAGTTAGAGGCAACAATTATTTAATTAACTTCACTGACAAACCGGCACGTGAATCTGACATTCCACATACTAAGGTTATATGGGCCATTCTCGTAACATGTCCAAAATAAATTTTCCATTTGCATAGATTTTTTTGTTTGTTTACTTTCTGTATAATAAAACTTATGATCGTTTTCCGCGGAACGACCGGTTTCTTAATGTCGACGACACATTCCACCGACAGGTGATCAGACAGCAGCAACGACGTTTTTACCGTGGTTTTCGGTGTCAGGATCAAATCAATGGTGTGACCGTCGATATGTGTTGAAATTTGAACATGTTGAATGATGTTAACTGGCTCAAGTAGGTCGGTGAAACGTTTAACACTCTTGTCGGATTGCACGTGCCATTGAATGAATCGCGAAACTGTAGGTCATCAAGGCGTAGTGTTCAAAGAAACTGGCGAACTCAGCGAGAAAGTCAATATATTATGATTGTTTGCGCTTTTTCGGCGCAGGTGGACGGTAAATGATTATAAGTTTGATGGAATTTGCCGATAATGCAACATCAGTATCCATGAACTCAAAGGACTTCATCTTATCGCATCGGTTAACGGCCACTTTGAAACTCGATCGCTAAACAACCGATACCACCACCTCGACGCTTTCTTCCGAGGAACGTGTAATCAGCGGGCGTCAGGTCTTTTATGGTTTTGTTGTCTTTGTCACCGGTGCTTCGTCATGTCTACGTGATGGCTACAAGATCCATGTTCACCTCAGTCAAGTGATCGGTGAAAACTTCAGTCTTGTTACAAACTGAACGAGCGTTGACAATGCTCAATTTGACAGGCACTGCAACACGGCTGACAGCACCCACGTTGTTGGAAGGCGACTTGGCGGATAATCGGGACGATCAGCTGTACAAGATTCGCCCTGTCAACACCTGTTTGTTTGCAGACAGAACGAGCCTCGGCCCTATTGTTCCGCCTGCTGGCCACGGTGGTAATTGGCCTGAAACGACTCGTTTCGGACCGCCTCGTTCCGTAAATGGGGATCCATTTTTACGGTGAAAAGTGGACCGTGGTAAATTGACCCCGGTCCATGTTACGCTGTGTAAAATGGATCCACATAAAACCCTATAAGTTTTTTACTGTAAGAAAGAAATCCAGCAAACCTTAACAGATTACAATTCTCATCGATATCGTTGCGTGTCAAAACAAGCAAATAGGTCTCCATTTTGAAGTCACTATGTAAGTTGTACCTATTACAGATATTTCTATTCAGGATTACTGAGATTTCTCACATGGCCATCACTGGTTCAAAGTGCTCGTGGACATTCTTGAGGAAGATCGCCTGGTCTGTTTGCTGGACTGCTGACGGCAGACCAGGTAGAAGCTTGTGACATTGCCAGCTGTACCATTTTCTTTGAAAGCAGCCCATCATAAGTCATCTTTTGCTCTACGTATCTCTCCGTATTCACACAAAGCATGCGTTTTAAAATATCATACATATTTGACCGTTCACTTATTTATAACCATTCAGTAAATTATGGTTCATACTAATTTAACAAGATTTAACAAGATTTGCCATCCAAGCCAAAGGCCCAGATGGCAAGTGGACAAGGAAGCCATTGGCTTATCGAGAGTCCAACAATGTTCATCTACTTATAACACGCCCTCCTGAGATATGTATCAACCTTGTTTTTAAACATATTCACGCTGCTAGCAGTTACACAATCTGTAGACAATTTGTTCCATTCATTTATTGTCCGCTGTGAGAACGAGTGCTTCCTGATGTCCAATCTACATTGATCCTTTACTAATTTTACCTCATGTCCTCTAGTTCTACTATCCTTCTTGAGTGAGAAAAACATATTTCTATCAATATTTTCATACCCATTCAATATCTTAAAAACTTCAATCTGATCTCCTCTTAACCTCCTTGTCTCTAGAGTTGTTAAACCACATTCTTTCAGGCGTTCTTCATAACTAAGGTCTCTCAGTTCTGGAATCATTTTAGTTGCTCTCCTTTGTATGCGTTCAAGCGTATCTATATCCTTCTTACGATATGGTCTCCATGCTTGTATACAGTATTCTAAATGAGGTCTAACTATTGCTTTATAAAGAGGTATAATTAACTTTTTTCCCTTGTATGTTATGTTTCTTCTAATCAATCCAAGAATTTGATTACCCTTTGAAGCTGCAATACCACACTGCTCTGAAACTTTCATATCAGCGCTTATTGTAACTCCTAAGTCCTTTTCTTTTACAGTAGTACCCAGAACAGTATCTCCCATTTTATAGTTTACATTCAAGTTCCTATGTCCTGTATGTAGGCATTTACATTTCCCAAAATTGAACAACATCTGCCATTTCTCAGACCATTTCACTAATCTGTCTAGATCGTTTTGTAAATGTTGTTTATCACCATCAGTATTAACCTTTCTAAACAGTTTTGTGTCATCCGCAAATTTCAGTACGTTACTTGTTATACTGTCGTCCAAGTCATTGATATAAATTAAGAATAATATAGGTCCTAATACTGATCCTTGAGGTACCCCACTCAAAACCGATTTCCAATTTGAAACTTCTCCATCTACTACAACTCGTTGTCTTCTGTCAGTCAGCCATTGTTCTATCCAGTCAGTTATGCTATCCCCGATACCATGGGCTTTTAATTTAAGTAGTAATCTTTGATGTGGCACTTTGTCAAAAGCTTTCTGAAAATCTAAGTAGATAATATCTACTGGCGATCCCACGTCTATCCACTTAGTGATTTCTTCCAAAAAACATAACATATTTGTTAAGCATGACCTCGCTTTAAGGAATCCATGTTGAGATGAATTTAATAATTTATGCTTAACGAGGAATTCCACCATATGGTCTTTAATTAACCTTTCTAATAATTTACAAATCACTGACGTTAAACTCACTGGTCTGTAATTCTCTGACTTATTTCTCGAACCCTTTTTAAATAATGGTATGATGTTTGCTTCTTTCCATTCAAACAGAACAACTCCCTCTTTTAATGTCAAGTTGAATACTCTTGCAAGTGGTATACTGATTTGTTCTACTGTTTCCATTAGTAATTTTGGAGGAATCCCATCCACTCCCGGTGATTTGTTATCCTTCATTGCCTTTATTTTCTTAGCTACCAATTCTGGAGTTACAACTAACGGATCTAAATAGTCAGATTTAGCCCCCTGAAATTTAGCATCAGCAACTGGTAATGAACTAATATCTTCTTTGGTAAACACTGAACTGAAGTAACCATTTAGGTCTTCCGCCATTAAAAACCCCTGTGATATTATATTTCCAGCACTGTCTTCTAGAGGTCCAACCTTGTATTGTACGTTTTGTTTACTCCTGACATATGCATAAAAACTCTTGCTGTCATTTTTTATGTTACATGCTAGTTTTTGCTCATAGCTTCTTTAATTTGTCTGATTTCAGTTGTAGCTGCATTAAGTGCCTCTTTGTATTTTGCATAATCTTCTTCCTTTCTGGTACGCCTATAACAAGTGTTTCTTACTACACCGTTTTCCTTGTTTTTGGAAGGGAACAAATTTATCGATGATACTCTCAATTTCATATTTTAGAATATTCCAACATTCAATTGCGATCTTATTCATCAGCATGTTATTCCAATCTAGCTTTCCTAAGTATTTCCTCATATCTTTGTAGTTACCTTTGTGGAAGTTTCTCTTGTACGATTTCTTATTTTTACTTTGTGATTTTACATTGATGTCAAAATGTATTTGATTATGGTCACTATTACCCAATGGTTCAAATATTTTTACATTGTCCACTAATTCTTTTTGTGATGACAATACTATATCTAATACATTTTCTCCCCTGGTTGGTTCTAGTACGTGCTGAGTAAGAAAGCTATCCTGGATTAAAAATAGAAATTGTTGGTCCTCAATCCCTGTGCTCTCTAGAGAATTCCATTGTATGTGTCCATGGTTAAAATCTCCCATTATGATACATTCCCCTTTACTAACTTCCTTTTTTTTATTTTTGTGTTGTTCTCTTCGTTTATGTTTGGACTTCGGTAAACTAATCCAATAGTTAATTTTGAATTTCCTGAAACAATTTTGCACCAAACAGCTTCATCGCAATCTGCTTCCCTTTCTAGTTTTATTTCATAAGCCTGAATAGATTCTTTAACATATAAAATAGCTCCCCCGCCCCTTCTTCCTATTCGATCTTTCCTAAACATTACATATCCTGTCAGTCCTAATTCAGCATCTGTTATATCTATGTTGGCCCATGATTCAGTTATACCAATTATGTGAGGGTCAATATCTTCTACCATAATGTTTAATTCGTTTTTCTTATTTACTATGCTCCTTGCATTTAAACATACGCATCTATAACCTTTTTCAGAGATGTTTTTCGGATGATTTGATATTGGTTTATCTGTGCTAGTGGCCTCTTGTTCTGCTTGAGACACCTCTAGGTAACCCCCTGCACTTCTAGTTTAAAGAATGTTTACTTCCAAAAATATTTGTCATTGTACCCAAGTCACTATCTACTGCTGCTGAAAGTTTGTCCGCGAATACTGCCGCCCCTTTCCACTTAAATGAAGCCCATCCTTCATGTACATATCAGCCCTCCCAACAAAACTTCCCCATAAATCCACAAATCCAACTTCCTCTTCCCTACATAACTTCTGGACTAACATGTTAATTGCCATCCCCCGACAATTTCGATATTTGTGACCCCTCCTGCCCATTACAGGTAAAATCCCTGACAGTATTACCTGCTCAACCCGCGTCTGTTTTAGTGTTCTGACCAACTGCCTATATTTCCTAACTATGGCAGTTGTACCCTCCCTCTCTACGTTATTTGTCCCTACGTGTACTAAAACAGATCCACCCTTACCCGAGCCTACGATGTTTTTTACCCTCTCAGTTATCGCCTCTATTTTGGCTCCAGGCGAGCAGACCACCACATCATCTCCCTTGTTTAAGACTCTGTCGGTCTTCCTAACTATCGAATCCCCCACAAACACCCTCGCTCTCTTCCTCACCCCCTCTATCACTGATACAAGTAATAACAGTATTAATTAACCAATACTCATTTATTTCAAAAATAGAACTTGGGAGATACGTGGAAAGAGGGGGGGTGCATTTTCCACGGCCATTGCGAACAGACCCCCTCCCCATATCCAAGCAGTGCTAACATAGAAATTCAAATACAATAATGCCCCTAAGTATCACTGCTTCATATGTACCAATAATAAAACTGAACATATGGGGGCACGTTTCCCACGCCCGGGGACCATTTACCACGATTGAATATGGACCCCCCCGGTCCAATTACCACTGTGATAAATATACCCCGGGGACCATTTACCACGATTGGATATGGACCCCCCCGGTCCATTTACCACTGTGATAAATAGACCCCGGGGACCATTTACCACGATTGAATATGGACACCCCCCCGGTCCATTTACACTGTGATAAATACACCCCGGGGACCATTTACCACGATTGAATATGGACCCCCCCGGTCCATTTACCACTGTGATAAATAGACCACGGGGGCCATTTACCACGATTGAATATGGACCCCCCGGTCCATTTACCACTGTGATAAATAGACCCCGGGGACCATTTACCACGATTGAATATGGACCCCCTTTCCATTCCACTTACATTTTCCTTATTCCGTGTTTGCAACCAAAGGCAGCCGCCAAAAAAGCGATGACATGATTCATGCGTTTTGTGTGTACGCACGCACGCACGCACGCACGCACGCACGCACGCACGCACGCACGCACGCACGCATGCACGCACGCACGCACGCACACACACACACACGGGTCTAGCATTCTAATGCTCTAATAGGACGTTATTTTGCAGCGTCTTTTTAGTATAAATAAAATGTTTTCACCAAACGCACACATTAAAGATAACCCAATTTTAACCATAACAAAATCATGTTCCTGGTTGGTTGTACAGTTACTTAATTGTCACCCATTCTACGTGCCAGCGCATAGCCACAGGGGTCGCTTACCGCTTCACTGCTATTCGAACAAACTCCCAGTCTTTGGCCAACGGCTATGTTCGTTGTACAAAACACGTCCTCAGACCCATAACAACAACGACACTTTTCAAATCTTTTTTTCTCTCGAACGCTCGCGCCGTGACATCGATTGTTCTGACGCTTCCCGGAGAACGGCGCTCGCGCTGACATTACGCGGGCCGCAATATATGCCATCAGCATATGAAACCCTGAAAGGACGGAGACATAATATGCTGTTTGAGTAGACATTACTAATTTAGCCTTTATTACCAAATCTGCAATGGTGCAGGCCATGAGCCAACCGAGGTCTCCCCACTGATGTATAACTAGAAAGTGTAGAGGGAACATGTAGTTGATGCTTCCATTCCGGCCACAGACCACTGGTGAAGACAACGACGAAATCATATCTGAGTTAACACGTTAGTAACTGCTTCGCATTCAACAACTACTGCGCTTGTTTATTCCTTTCAGCACGAAGCAGACTGTTTTGTTGGATTGTGAAAGCCGATTATTAAACATTCGAATGAAACGCCTCCAACTAACTGGTCACTGCTGTCGCAACAAAGAACCTGTGTCAAGATTCTTGTGGACATCGACTCACGGCAAGATTCATCCTGTAGACACCGACTCACGGCAATATTCATCCTGTGGACACCGACTCACGGCAAGATTCATCCTGTGGACACCGACTCACGGCAATATTCATCCTGTGGACACCGACTCACGGCAAGATTCATCCTGTGGACACCGACTCACGGCAAGATTCATCCTGTGGACACCGACTCACGGCAAGATTCATCCTGTGGACACCGACTCATGGCAAGATTCATCCTGTGGACACCGACTCACGGCAATATTCATCCTGTGGACACCGACTCATGGCAAGATTCATCCTGTGGACACCGACTCACGGCAAGATTCAAAATGTGGACACCGACTCACGGTAAGATTCATCCTGTGGACACCGACTCACGGCAAGATTTATCATGTGGACACCGACTCACGGCAAGATTCATTCTGTGGACACCAACTCACGGCAAGATTCATCCTGTGGACACCGACTCATGGCAAGATTCATCCTGTGGACACCGACTCATGGCAAGATTCATCCTGTGGACACCGACTCACGACAAGATTCATCCTGTGGACACCGACTCATGGCAAGATTCATCCTGTGGACACCGACTCATGGCAAGATTCATCCTGTGGACACCGACTCACGACAAGATTCATCCTGTGGACACCGACTCATGGCAAGATTCATCCTGTGGACACCGACTCACGGCAAGATTCAAAATGTGGACACCGAGTCACGGTAAGATTCATCCTGTGGACACCGACTCACGGCAAGATTTATCATGTGGACACCGACTCACGGCAAGATTCATTCTGTGGACACCAACTCACGGCAAGATTCATCCTGTGGACACCGACTCATGGCAAGATTCATCCTGTGGACACCGACTCATGGTAAGATTCATCCTGTGGACACCGACTCACGACAAGATTCATCCTGTGGACACCGACTCATGGCAAGATTCATCCTGTGGACACCGACTCATGGCAAGATTCATCCTGTGGACACCGACTCATGGCAAGATTCATCCTGTGGACACCGACTCATGGCAAGATTCACCCTGTGGACACCGACTCACGACAAGATTCATCCTGTGGACACCGACTCACGACAAGATTCACCCCGTGGACACCGACTCACGGCAAGAAAAACGTAGGGAAACAAAGAAAAGCGTAAACTGATCTGTGAAAACCTTCACGGTGAAATGACAGACCTTCCTCCTGAACAACTGACCTTTATTGAAACAGCCTATCATTGCTCCAGCATCGACCGACAAATGATGCTGATAATTAAAAATATATTACTGACTTTTGCGCGTCCCAGTTTACGATTACGCTTACTGATTCTGTTTTGTTGCGCCTCTGAGCTCAGGTTCCTGAGGATATAGGCGCCATAGAAGTCAATTATTATTATTATTATTATTAAAAATGCAGCGTGTCACGTCCAGTTCGGGCAGTGTTGTAACATCCGAACATCCAGAAAGCAAGTCAACATCGTCCTGCTGTATCATGACAATGTCATGCTTGCTGTTTTGTTACGTTTGTTGTTTTATTAATTGTATCCCATTCCACCTGCGATGGTTGATGCTATGGTATATTTCGCGTTGAGCATGAAATAATAAATGTTCTCAGTAGAACTCGACTGACTAATCTAGGAAACATTCAGCCAGGCTGCAATTACTGCGCGAAGAGTATTCGGTCATATTTATCCATTCCTGTATATAGCCAAGTGCTCATTCATACAGCCGAATTAACGTATATAGACCTAATGCATGCACGCGCGAGTCATTCATTGATTAAAGAAAGTAACTGCTGCAATGTCGGGGGACCAAAGAAGAAGTCATTCCCGGCCTACAATAAACAGAAAATCGTTGCAGGCATGGACCTTCAGTTGTCCACCCTTAATATATGTTCGCTTCATGCATAATTTGCATGAAATTGGTGGTGTTATGTATAGTGCATTAAAAGTGATCAGTGTCCGGTTCATTGACTAAATGAGGCGCTACATTCAGCGACATAGACTATGACGCTACACCGTATTACGTACGCTAATGACGTGATTCCGCGTCTTGATTCAAGAACCTACCGCTAGAGCCGATTAAATCAAACCATAAACGTTTCACTCTTCTGTATGATAGACGGAAAACAAAATAAATGTTGCCATATTGTTGATAGGGCCTACGTTCGAACGAAATATTGCCGCCATCTTTTATTGAATGAATTTATACCCCAAAACACCTTTCTAACCCTTTTATTGTATTGAATCAATAAAATAATGTCAGTTATTCAACATATGCACATGTTATCTTAGCACATTACCTATTTTATTCCTTGGTATTACGACCAATCGCCGAACCAGCCAAGTTTATATTTATATATATATATATATATATATATATATATATATATATATATATATATATATATATATATATATATATATATATATATATATATATATATATATATATATATATATATATATCTATCTAGCTGCCACAGTAATTCACGTATTATAATGATACTATTTTTAAATACAAAGTGCATATTTTGTTGTCATGTAGTAGTGTGATATCTTTATTAGTCCAGTATGAAAGACATTGGCGTAATATTAAGGTGATTGTATTTTGTACAAAACGTGAGTGATTTTTTACAATTTACATATCGCGTATTGTACACCGTAAGCTGCTGCCACCTAGCGAGTAGCACGTAAATACCTTGGCCTTATAGTGCTTATAAAAATACCGTTGTCTATGTCTGCAACTTAAAATTAGTTTAAAAAAGCATTAAGACCACATAGATCAGTGGAAAAGAATCACAGCAAACGTAAATTCCAGCAGTATACAAACTAATCGGCCTCTCTGTTTCATAAAGGGAACTTTATATTAAAATCATAAATTTTATTACCGGGGTATATAAAATATGTATTTTGGTGATTGAGCTGCAGTATAATTAAGTTGATGAAGTTTATATACCCATCGCGTGGACCTGACTGTTCTTAATTGTTGTGACTATAAATGTATAAACACACTAACCTAATTTTATGAATAAAACCGACTCGTTAAGAAACTATATGTTAATTAATGACAACTGGAATGTAAAAGAGCTGTCAGGTAGTTACATAAATTATTATTAAGTTTCGATAAAATAAACTATTTATATATATATATATATATATATATATATATATATATATATATATATATATATACATATATATATTATTGACCTTAAAATGTTAGAACATTATTGAATGAAAGATACTGCAAAACATGCAGGTTATTTACTAAATAGCCTCAAATATGTTAATTGTGATTCCGACTTATTAATAGTACTAAATGTCGCACGAGGCTGTATTTTGTGCCTAAAAATATATTCCATACATTCCATATACCATTCCACATTCCATACATGTGTAAATTATATATTTCCGGATTATTATTTCAACAGACTGAAAGTTATTAATTCATCATACTAAATAAAGTATACGTATTTATTTAACAACTGTGGCAGAAACACAATTTTACTAGTTCTTTGTTTTAATGAAAATATTAGTTTTATAAGATTTGACTGTCAAAGCGACTGTCTTTACAAGTAAATCGATATACTTATTACACAAAATGTCACTCTACATACCTCGTTATATCTGCTATTACACCCCGCATTGCTGTGAGGTTCCGGGCAATGTAATGTAAAACGGGCATCAAGCGTGTTTCTTTGATATGAAAAAAATATAATGATGATGAAATGCGCATGCGTGATATTGTTCCTCTCAAAACAGCGTGTTGTCGTGTTTTCATATCGAATGAAATATGCGTGTGTGGGACATACTTACGTAATTCCCGTATACAATTCGTATGCGTCGTGCAGTCTCCGCAGGGATGTCTGCCAGTCTATGAGAGGGTTCAGGAGAGTGCCAAGTTCTAGTAAAGGCCCACAGCCCGGCTATGTATAAACACAACAGCTCATATAACCCCACGACCAAAACTCGCCCAAAACTAATCGAGGGAACACCTTTATAAATACACCGGCTGCTGCTTCGGAGAGCTACACTGGCCGGGGCGAAAGTCACTGTCCCTGGTACTGGTAAGTTCATCCAAGCCAGGTAGGACAAGGGGTAGGAGTCAAACAAATTTTAGTAGCCCAAAAGGAGATGGCTCCTCCACAGCTGTGGTTGGCATCCTGCCTACGAGATGGTTTCGCGGAAGTAAAAAATACTCTCAGTAGCAGTAGCGAAGTTTGTAGTATTAGCTAGATAAAAACATGATGACTTCGTATACATGTTCGTCATAGTCTTGGACCACGCTCTAAGAACTGCGATTGGAGAGAGAGAATGACTAAATGTCACACGACGCCGAAGCACCAGACATCCCGCCCGCCGTATATCTTTCATCACATTGACGACATCGCTCTGTTCGTTGAAACGACACAAGAAGAAGACCTTTCATTCCATTACGTGAAAAGTGTTTCCAAATATACTGGACATACATATCAACCCGTCTGCTAAATATGATATCCACACGTTAAATTGGAATCAAATTGAGAAAGTAGAGGATTATATAAGTATCTTGGGTCCTACACAAACTTGCAACACAAACTGAGACCGACAATTACAGTGCAGACACCGAGAGAAGTGGACCATTCCATGAGAAGGTCCACAAGAATCAGGAAGTCTCCCAAAAAGCTGGATCTGTGACTGTAGAAAGACGGTTTTCATTCAACCAGAAATGCTGAATCAAAATTGTTTGTACCATGAGTCAGCTGCAATGTTGTTCTGATATGAAGGGGCTGTGCTGTTTAACAGTCTTAGTACTTCTATCCAATACTATAAAAGTTACAAGGAGTTCAGAGTTGAATGTGTAAAGTTCTTTGACAGAAAGCATACCTAAATAGATTGAAACTTAAGAACCATTGTATAAAGAGTAAAACTCCGGGCTGAGGGCTGACTACTCTCCCTTGACTTATGATTATTGTGCTAGTCGATGGCATTATCATGTCAGATTCATTATATTATTTTATTTAAATGTTATGTTCAACCAGAGTCTGTGGTGAGTGGCTGTGTGTGTGTATATAAGGACCCCACTGTAAAGAAATCCAATGTATATTTGAATAATTGGCACTATATTCAGTTGGGCTATCCTGAATAAAGATATATTATTATTTTAATTAAGGACATAGACGCTGGTTTATGCCGTACAAAAAGGCACTACTATTATTGGACGAAATAACGGACGCTGAATCCAGGGACTGCGTTGTCATGTTAGAGTTGTGTCGAACATGTGGAGTAGCACAGCTAGTTTGTTTAAATGTTCGCAAAGCAATGTATTTTGAAGGGATGGGTGTAGAGTGTTGATGTGGGATGGCGCATTTATGCATGCTCCCTGTGGAACGGCGGTTATATATAGCGACCGCTCCCGGACTATGAGAAATGTGGCCATATTTTGTCAAATAAGTGTGTGGAATACACTAGTTTTATGACATGGCTGGCTTGTGGAGTGTGTGTATAATATTATTATCATTTAGCGACTTATCATTTTATATAAACCAGTAGGCCGTAGGCCTAACTTCTTATAGGAGCCAAAATAACGATTGAATATTATAATAAGCATGTTTGGAAATGAAAAAAAAATACTGAGGCCTTACACCATGTTGAGTTTTTACCATAAGTAAATTCAATTATGGGCGTCCGGAGGAAGGGGGCAATGCCAATGGAGGGCAGAATTGGTCCCTGGAACTGGATTTGGGTTGAATTTAATTTTTTTTATAGGGAGGAGATTGTTTATCAGGTGTGTTAAATATGTTTGCTAGTACATTTATTAACTAATTACGTACAATGATATCATAAAATTTATAAATTTGTAAATGTAAAGATTTCTCGTTGAAATTGATGACGGATATTATCACAGAAAATGTAAAATGTTGACAACTTTTTTGTAACCCAAATTATCCTTATGTATTAATGTTGAATTTATAATATTTTCTAAAGACAGCTATCGTAATAAATAAAGCACTTACTACTGAACCGTAACTAGATCATAACCCATTTAGTGCCCCGCTGTTAGTTTTGGTGCTAGATGTGTTATCAGTGCCGCCATCTAGCGAATAAACCCACACGCGTAGAATCCATTGGGTGGCGCTAAACGTATCACATCAGCCAATCAAATACATCACAGCATTAGCGCGTTGGAATTTGTTACAAGCAGTGTGATTGGCTTGCATTTCAAAGCGCACCTTTTGAAAATACCCGAGTCCTGTGAAGAAGGCTGCTATTTGGTTACGATTTTTGAATTAACGATCATGCCAATAGCAAAGATGAAAGGCGACAAGAATCAGAACATCAGTGTATTTGTGCGGTGCCGGTAAGTGTTAATTAACACACATATTGATTTATAAACTATTCAACAAAATGTGCTCGTACATAACACAATGTTCTACATTGTTGACAAAAATTTAATAATTTTGAAGCCAATGAAAGTGTTAAATATTTGCTACAAAAGCCTCACGATCAGACTTCAGTTCCCATTCCTCACACAGACAAAACACGACAGTTATGGAGAGCAAGATATTCTTGTTCTCTCGAACTTCAACAATTTATATGAAGTTATGTGTTGTCAGCTAGCTGTTTGTGTGAACAAATATATAGATTTTAGGCATAGCTTTATGGGTGGGGGAAGGAACTCGTGGGGGGGCTGTCACTTATTTTGGTGACATCGTCAGATCCCACACCCGGGGCTCCCATCTTATTTGATGACGATAAATATGTTTCAGGAGAAACAAAATGAAAATACATTTTTTATTTGATTTCTCACTTTTCGTGAAGAAGACGTAAATTCAACTTCTAAAGCTAAAAGGTGCAATTTTTGGTGGATATTAAATTTTGGTATATCGTAAATTCTGTAGGGCTACACTCATGATTTCCCTAAATATATGTTTTTAGATGCATGGAATACATTAATACTGCATTCAATAGCCTAAGACAGGTCATTTTAATGAAAATGTTATAAAAAAGATAATTGAAACGGTTCTATTAAGATTAGACCTTAACCATTCTAAAATGAACATTTATGAACTTTATACATTGAATTGTATAAGTTGATAAACACATCCAACATAACAATTTCATACAATTGCCAGTGTTTGTGTCCAAGTAGAAAGTTGCTCCACAGACTCTTAGAAAGATTATTATAGTGCTATTGTTTGTGTAGGCCGCTGAATTCGACGGAGAAGAAACAAGGATGCTACAGCGTGGTGAATGTCAACTCCGACAAGAAGGAGGTTGTCGTCAAGGAGCGACACATGCCTGGCAGTGTGTCCAAGACATTCACCTACGACAAAGTTTTTGGCCCCAACTCCAAGCAGATTGAAGTCTACAAGTCGGTGGTTGTTCCCGTGCTGGATGAAGTCCTCATGGGTTACAACTGTACCATTTTTGCGTAAGTTGTGCAGTTAATTGGTACATGGCTTTTTATTAGAAAATTTAATGGTGCACTCAAATTTAACTACAAGTCTTGACCTTTGTTGGCAATTAACAATTTCTTAAATTTAATCACCATGTGTGTATATACTGTTGCCAAGCTGTTAGCACGCTTTTCAGTCGTTGGTTTGATGACCAACGATTTTAGCACCTTCATAAGCAATGGTAACAATAATTGTGGTTACGTGGCGGATGTTCCATGAAAACCTCCATCTCCCAGCAGGACAAGCATTGCAGCGCCATAACGGTGAATCCATAGCATAAAATCCCTGTTTTTTTTTTCAGAAAATATCTAGCTAATGTTGTCTCAGTACCATTTTTTATGACATGTTTAACCACACATTTAGAAAGACATGTATAAAGATGGTAATGACATTTGCTCACTGGATAATAATTATTACTAGTTTTATGCTCCAAAAATATCCCCTGAGGCCTGCCAATTTTCTATTTCTGGATTGCTGTGCACATGACACTTGACAGCTTGCAATGACTCTGTCAACGGCACCAAAGCTTCTTCCATCAAATGACTCAAGACACTAAATATGTATATATATATATATATTCCAGCTATGGGCAGACAGGAACAGGGAAGACCTTCACCATGGAGGGAGAACGTGACACAAGCTTAAAGGGGTCGTGGGAAGAAGATCCCATGGCGGGAATCGTTCCCCGAGCCATGCACCAACTCTTCAACCGACTTCAGAAGCAGGTTTGTGGGTGCAACAGGCCACATTCTGTGCTTCTGCATGTTGTATTTTTAAATGTTCATTAAAACACATTTGGATGATCGTTGTGTGATAGATGAATTGATGATAAACAAACTAGACTTTGTACCTGTTTTTAATGAAGCTTCAAGTACAAACTGATACTTGTTTCCTAGTAAGTTTTATACCTTTCTACAGAACACTCACAGTTTGTACAAAGTTATGTTAGCCCCAGAAGTGGCTGTTTGGTGTAAGCAAACCAAAGACCAAAGTGAGCATGTTTTGTAGGAGTGTGAGTTCTCAGTGCGTGTGTCCTACATGGAGATTTACAATGAGGAGATCATTGATCTCCTTGGTGCTGAGACAGCCGATAACCCGAGACTGAGGATCTACGAAGACAGGAAGGTACATGCACTGGTCTGTCGTTATATCTCTAGCCCAGAGATGGGGTTAGAAAATTAGTAATCACTTACAATCACGATTACTTTAGTATGTAATCATGATTACTTTAAAGAATATGGAAATATACCTATATGTGACCTTTGAATTTGAAGGCATTTATCTGAGCTCAGGTCCCCGAGGGTGTAAGCGCTATAGAAGTTTTATTAATTGACATAATGAAATAAATAAAAACCCTCATGTTTTTATTATCACCAATTTTATTCGACATGAAATTAAACAATAGCACAATAACTGAATTTTTAGCATTTTAACACATGGCAGCAATACTAAGCAGTCTCTGACAATGTAAAAGCCAATCAAATGAAATTCTTGTTGCACTTGATGAACATTAGTGCCTCAAACTTTGAATCTGTCAGGCGGCAGCGGTCTGGTCTGAATACTTCCTGCGATACAAAAAGCCTCTACAGGTGCTGAGGTAGCAGGAATTGCCAGGTACTTCTTGGACAGGGTGGTCTTGCTGCCAGTATTTAATTGGGTCTTCCTTCTTAGCAACATACGGTTGGGACAAATATGTTTGGATCTGACTGATGATGTCAGTAGGCTGATAAATTCATGGCTTCAGATAAAACTGCTTAACGAAAAAAATGCAGGAATAGCAAGCCAATTACCATAGTGTTGGGGTGACAGGCTATGATCTCTACACATTCCCAACACACACAAAGGGGGCAGAATACAACCTAGACAGAATAGAAGGGATTCAGCAGCTAGCCAGTCAGGAGGTAGGAACCATAACCAGTCATTCACACTGTATTAGAGAGTTTTTGCAAGCGCACCGATCTCGCGCGCGATCGGTACGGTGAGTAGGAGATCGGGGACCGAGTAGAATTTTGCAAAGCGCAAACGTAACCCGATCTACACGGATGGCACCATCTATTTCTACCTTAACTGAAAGTTTTATTGTGTTGTCCCACAAATTACTTGTTTACTTAGACCAGGTGCTATTTCTGTTTTGATTTCCAAATAAGATGATCACACCTTGTTTTTTTAAGTGAAAGTAAGTCTGAATAATAAATAAACTATAATATATTTCCTTGTTTATATGTGTAAATCTATATCAAAACATTTACGTTTTATATGAACTGAACGATTAATTAAATTCCGCTACATTTGCAGACTTTCCAATTCCAATTAAATTCCAAATCAATCTGTTTTGATTTTTATCAAATCAATTCTTATAAGTCACACAATGTTTGAATCAATTCAACTCCAATTAAAATTTGACTAACACCCGATTTTAAATTACACCCCAAAATTTACACACATCTATTATAATTAATAAATACACATCCTCATAGCTCTAGATAACAGACATGACAAGAAAAATTTTACAATGGGGCATTCTGTCTCAAATCAATCAAAATAAGAGATTATTGTGGCACTCACACTTTTGGATTCTACCAACAGTTTACCAATTAATGTATTGGTCTGTGTAGCCACACATGACAAATCATAGGGATGTAGCTAGATTAATTTATGTTATGACCATTTCCACTTTCTGCCAAATTTATTTTGTATAAGTAAAAATGTTAGAATTCTGCTTAGACAATGTGTACCAATATATCTACATTTTCAGCAAATTTCAGATACATACCTTAAAAACTTCTCAAGTTAGACGCACCTGATAAATATAATCTAGAACTATGTATTCAGAAGGTTTTTCTTGCATTTGACAGCAATATTTACATAGTTTTCTTACTACAGATGGAATAGGTATAAAATCACCTATTGTGTTGTAATGTGAAGCGTCAATCAAAACAATTGTTTTCAACATTAAGCCATTTGAATAGGGAATCCAAATATGGTGTATTACACTGGCACTGTACTTGTTTTTCATATACAAATAAATTGGAATTTTATCTCTATGGCCATAGCATTTTTGGCTGCTATACATAGGCCACTTTTAACTATCTACCAACAACATAGAAACTTCAAAGTTCTCATATATGTAGGTGTGTTACTGATCCAAATAATATTTAATTGTGTTCTAACACGTTTTATTGTTAAACTCATTCGTTGGCTCAATCTCACACATAAAACACACACCTTTACGCTTCAATGCCAATGGCAGATTGTGGGAGAATTTATATACGGTAGTAAGTCTGTTATTATCTAGCATCTACAAATGATGGATAACCATGCCAAAATCTCAATTCTTGCATAAATAGTTTTTGTGTTATTTGTATTTTAAGCAGAACAAGAAATAGTCATGATATCCAAAGGTATGTAAAATAAAAACACTTGTTTATATGGTTGCATGTCCCAAATTTGTGCGTCACACAATTCCATGGCAACGCGTTTTTTATCGTTCTGCAACTAGCGGTTGGTCACTGGAGGTGAGTGTTTATGCTGAACTGGCAGTTGTGGACATCATATCACAACAAAATGTGAATTTATTTATGAAAATAATAGTCGGGTAGTTGCGCTAACCTTTCATATGCGAACAAAACAAAAGGTGCACGAGTCGAAGAAGAAGTTAGGAAACTCGAGTATATATTTTATTAAAAAAAACAATATAGAATGTTAACCATAACTGTTTGTTTCTGCATTGTATATCATTTGAGTACACTTCAGCTGGAATTTTTGATATAGTTTATACTATAGGACTGATCTACAATGCGATGTCTAAATCTAAGTCTACAGTGCCGTCGATGGTTTCATGTAGTTTTGTTTACCATAGCTTAGCCATAGGCATAGACAGTGCGCACTTTAAACTCTTTTATCCGATGCACTGAGCCCATTGACAACTAAAATAGGGCAGCTAATCAGTTAAAAACATACTTACGTAGACTTGCTGTAGATTTATTATTTTTATTCAACCATAATTTCAACATGCTATAGATAGGGAGACCACTAACCGATTGAACCTGCGAGATCGGCGATTTCCCTATCTCTGATCGTGTAAACACAAGAAGCGATGACGTAGCACACGTAGCGGGATCGAGATCGGTGCGCTTGCAAAAACTCTGTATTAACAGTTCATACAGTAGAGGTGGCATCTAACTATAATCGAGCTAGCATATGTATGTAGTTACATTAACGTTTCCTCCTAGGCGGCTTGCACCTCGGGCGCCAAACTTTCAGGAATTAATCTACGACCCCACGAATGAAATGTAATGCCTTTATTTTTTAAATACCCCATATATCAAGGGTTCTTAGTGGTTTTTATGGTAAATCAAATGTTCGCTACGTAAAACGTTAACATCCAACAATTGCAGAAATGTTGGTGCATGGCCGCGTGACAAATACTTCAGTACGTAAACTGTTTGAGAGTACGCAGCACCATCCACGTATCAGGGTTAGAAATTAACTTTTCTGGGCAGTGGACCACAGGACCACCAGCTCTGGAAATCTGGTGGTCCGTACCAGATTTAGTGAATTGAAGGTAACATGAAACTTGGACAACAAAATAATGCACAAATATTTTTTATTGTATTGAAATTTGACATACTGTATAAGCAGTGGTCGAAATTAAGAAATTTAACCCACTCACCAGGGGGACTAGTAGCCTTAATATGTGACTCATCCCCATGAAAAATCACTAGTCCCCATTTTTGGTGGACATCGTCAAAATGCGACCTTTTTATACAAATTCGTATGTTGACCTGTAATGCTTCTTAAACATAAAATGAACAAATAAATATCAATTTCATAATTGACGATGCAACGTAATTATTTTATTTAATTAGTACTAAATCAGATCCCGAAGTTCTGGACGTTGTCAACGGCCGCATGACTCGACTCTCGAGTCCTCCACAAAGTCCCCAGGCAGTGTCAGTGAATGAAATCTTCCAGGATTTGGGTAACTGCATCTTCATCCATCTCCGACTCATCAATGTCACCAATGTCAATTGGTTACAATGTGATGATGTTGGGCCTCCTTGCCCTGGGCCCAGCATGGTTCCAATGTTTCACTGCAGATGATGGATTAAACTGGTCCACATCAGGGGTTTCCAGCAAGACTGTCATCAGATCTGACAGATCTGCTGAAGAGGCGGGAAGGGTGAGGATCAGGTCAATGAGTCCCAGTACTTTGAGGCACTGTGTCTCAAATGACAGGTTGACTTCCTCCCACGACAGATTCTTCACTGTGGGATAACTTGTGTAGAGAAGACTCTTGAGCTTGGTCCACTCTCGTTCCAGTCTTTTTCCTGAACAAGGGACGTTGGCCACAGCTTCAGGTTGGCGATTGATGACGCTGCAGTGATTCCTTCAGCCCCCTCTTCGAATCTGTCACTGAGACTTTTCAGCAGCCCCTGTACCATTCCACGCCTGGCTTCTCCAAAAGCAGAGGATGGTGCTCCTATTGTCTCTCCAAGAAACTGGTCTTTGCCATTAATCACAGAGAAGGCCCATCCTTCTTTCCATATTTCTCGATAACTTCTTTGCACGTAGTTATCTCAGAATTGATGTCCGCGATTGTGATTTCCTTCTGCTGGAATGCTGTTGAGACATCACTCAAGGCTGCAGTTACATCTGCGAGGAAGTGGAGGAAGTACACGACATCCTTGGAATGTAGCAGTGCGTAGTAATTCTTTGCACGCTGCTCTGTTGTCCTTCCAGGTACATCGAGGTTCATCACCTGGTATAAATGGGTCACAAGCCCCTTGTATCCCTTCAGCACATTGGAAACTGATTTTGATATGTGGGGAACCCAATGTGTCCCGCCGACTCTACTCGGAATGCGGTGGGTCTCTCCGAGCGAATCAAAAGCTTGTTTGAGGCTGCTCCTGTTGGGGAGGCTGTTCCGATAGGAGTACAAAGAAAGGAACAGTGCATCAACTTTCTTGTACAGCTGTATCCTGCGAGCAGCATCCTTGTAAGCCAGTTCATGTATGTGTGCAGAGCAGTGAACAGCTACAAGTTCTGGTTGGTCTAGCCGTTGTCGCAGTTTTACCACAAATCCATTGTTTTTCCCCAACATGGTGCTTGCGTTGTCAGTTCCAGTTCCCACAATCTTCTTTTCCCACGAGGGGCCGGCAAAGTAATCTGTGAAGAGAGTTGACATTGCCACTTCTATCACTTGGGCATACCCTTTGGCAATATTTTTCACCCCAACAAAGTGGACATTGACCCTTGGTGACAGTACCGAACATATACCAGTTTGGCCTCGGTGTGGCTGTTGTCAGTTGAACCATCTCAGATGAGGGACACAAACTTTACCTCGGCAACCATCTCTTTGATTTCATCCCTTTGTGCCTGAGCAGTGTGATGGATAAATGTTGCACACTGCTTGTCGTTTCTGTAGGTGTTGCCAGTCTGTACCCCTTTCATGTCATCCAAGGTACACATCCACACAAAGTCTGTATATGGTCTTGAGAGTCTGGCAATGGCATGTGCGTTCCTGTAAACATGGTCTTAAAAAATGGCTCAAAATTTCCAGTGGCTCACTGGACCACCACAAATGAGTAGTTTGGTGGTCCGAACGTATTTTTGGTAGACTCGGGCCACCGGACCACCGATAATTTTAAACCCTGTGTATTGGCCTGAGGTCGCAGATTCTACAACCAACACAATTATCCATGGGTCTAAATTCACGCGACCTTCAACATTTTGAAAAGATAGTAGAAAGCACGTATTGGCCCAAGGCAGATCGAGGGCCAATACACAATAAAAAAGATATTCTACCACCAACACAAGTTTCAATGAGTCTAAATTCACGCGACCTTCAACATTTTGAACATGCATGACGCGGTTTCTGGTAATACATTTGACGTTCCCTTAAATAATCTCAAGCGTATTGATGGCATATTGGCCTGAGGTATTTGGTAAATATTGCTACCATGACTGTCACGTGTGAACTACTGAGTTATCCCATTTTTGCTAGTGGCTTCTAATTACAAAGGAAGGTGATAGGAGAGGCTTATTTACTGCAGCCCTTCCCAGAGCCTGTCACTATGGTAACTTTGTTCTACTACAATAAGCAATTGAATTGACCCCATATCTGTTACATGCATGTCAAAAAAATTTACAGGCTAAATAACTAATTTCTATTTCTCTGTCAAATAGATCTGCTTGCATTGTAGTTCGGTGTTGGGACCTAGGTAATGTAAATATGCAACAGAAAATTGTAATCATGGTTACAATTACTTTGGCCATGTAAACGAGTAAGATTACTAAAATAGTTGCCCACGATTACCACGAGTGCAATTACCAAGTACAATTACTCCATCTCTATTATATGCGGCAAGATGCACTGATTTTGGAGGCATTAATCTGGGTAGACACCTCCCAAAAGCGAACAAGCATCATCCCAGAGGAACCATCCAAATTGATCAGATTTCTTGGTGTGCATCTGCTCTTTGACTAAGATGTAACTTTTCGTCCATCGAGGAAACTAACCAATCGAGGATGCACGTTTCACTTGGCAGTTTGCATCTTAGTTTATGTTTTTGATAAATATCGTAATTGGCACACGTGATATTCCAGTCTGTCATCCGACACAATATTGTGTGATATCATATTGCATGAATCGGTTGTGAAGACACCTGTTGAGACCACTTTTTATGTTCGTTTCAGGGCGCCTGCATCGTTCAGGGCTTAGAGGAAGCCGTTGTGTTGGACAAAAACGAGGTATATAGAATCCTAGAGCAGGGGTCGCTGCGACGACAGACAGCCGGCACGCTCATGAACGCCCACTCCAGGTCAGTCATCCACAATGCATCTGTTTATGCTGAGATGTTCTTTGTGTTAGACGGAGAAATGTTTCCTGATCGCTACTTCTACAGCAGACATGGGGTCAATTCGTTTTGTCAATTTCAATTCCAGTCAATTCCAGACAGCCCTGGTCAGTTGGGTCATTAATCTGAGTTTTGAACAGTTTCACCGTTTACATCAGTTGTGGTATCATTGATATTTCATCAAATTTACTGTAAACTTTGAGTTTTCAACATCCTAATGACCAACATGTATTCTCCATGGGGAAATAAACCTTGTCCACTGAGAAAGAAAATTAGATGAGGCCTGAATGGTCTGACTTTGGTTTTACTGTCTGTTACAGTAACTTAGTAGTTGTTTTTGATGCAAATGCTTGGATTATATTGTTCTTGTTCACAATTTTTCAATAACAGAGTAGACAATGTATGTGCTATAATGTTGACAGTTTTGTGGCTGTTACCAGATTCAGGGTGACATGCTAATAGCAGACAAGTATGATTTTAATAGTAAATTTGAGGGGTAAAGATTAACAGTATTAAGTCAAAAATTCCGACAAAATCAATTCCAACTGACTTTCAAAAAAATTTCCAGAATTGGAATTGAGAGTCAATTCCAGAATGGAGTTGACCCCAAGTTTGTTATACAGTTCTTGTTCGGTTGGTAATTTCGTATAGTTTCAGTATACATTACATAAACATTTTATTAATTGTGATATGTAGTGGTATGACAAAAAGTTGTGAGTGTATGCAGAGTTTGACGTGATTGGGATTGGAAGGTTGTATTTTTATATTGTGTTTATCTTGTTCTTAGAACAATTCTAAATGCTTTACACTGCGCAAACAGAGATCACTTTTACAGTACAGTAGCTGCTATTTCATGTCATTCTGCAAGTATCTATAGATAATGTGTGGCCTTGTGTAGGACAGGTATCCTCCTAGATGCTCATGGCTTGTACTCCATTGTCAGAGCAACTTTTGTGGTAACATCCAATGTAGCGCCCATATATATATGTAGATTGAGACCATTGGCTCTGTGGGTCCACAACAGGGTTTTTCCATTTCTGTGTGGGATCTTTTACTTCCCCTGCCATGAATTACAGGCAGAAAGCAGCAAGTGTCTCTTCTGAAAGATGAGGTTGGTACTCGTCTACATGAGGGTGAGGGCATGGTGTAGTTGTTGTTTATGTCTTGTGTTGGTGTCTTTCAGTCGGTCCCACTCAGTCTTCATGGTGACCATCCACACGAAGGAGAACTCAGTCGATGGCGAGGAACTACTCAAGACAGGCAAGCTGAACCTGGTACGCTCTTCTGGTTCATGTTATTTCTCATTATATCATTGTGTTTGTGCGTGTGTGTACATTTTTGAAGTACTCGTACTCATATTTATTTGTAGCGCTAGCAAAATTAAACTTTCCTGAAGTATTTGAATGTTCAACTATTTTTTTAAATACATTGTTATTTTTTATTGATTACACCCCTCTTATCGCCTCTACACGTAGCACACACCCCCCTTCTCCAATAACCATGACTATGATACCCAAAAAAAAAAAAGCAACAGGCAGCATCTTTTCCCAGTCAGAAACACCCTGTTAAGCAAACAGTTGTAGGCTACTAGTTCAGGTAATAATCCTTGTGTTTAATTAAGCCACCAGGATGTCCATAAAGGGCCATTCATCAGTTAACCCATCAGCTAGCAATGAAATGCCTTTGATGCAGTCAGGAGACCATGCTACTTGGTACTGGCTGACAGTGCTAACTGCTAAGAACTGCCAGCTAAGTCTTCCTCTGTAGAAGTAATGTGACTCAAGTCAGACTGCCTCCTACATCATTATAATCTGGTGTCAGCAGTCTGGCTAAAAAGTACAAAGGGGATTTTGAGCCTGCTAACCCTCTCAACAACCAGTAGTCTAAAATCAGAACATATAAATTGCAAACTTCTAATATAAACAGATTACAAATTGCAACACTGCCTTTGTGCACCAAAAAAAGACAAACTGAACTGATGTATCAGCATGTAAATTGATCTCATGTGGTCTTTATTAAAAACAAGGCAAACAAACTTTATTCAAATTGCCACGCATCCTCTTTGATGCAGTTTGGACACATCTTCTCACCTCTACCCCTTCAAACAAAATGTTTTGGGGGTTAATGTTTAGTCACTGGTAGACTAACTACAAAAATATTGGTTTACTGAATATTATTATATCAAAGCATGTGGTTTATGAATGGTTAACTGCAGTTAAGAAGGGACTCTAAGCAAAAACTGATTTTATGAGTCATACCATGTTTGTAAAATGGAGGGGTTTGTAAAGGTAACCGTATGTTCGGGGTTCCCATTTGTTTGTAGGGGTAGGCATTCATTTGTTTGTAGGGGTAGGCATTCATTTGTTTGTAGGGGTAGGCATTCATTTGTTTGTAGGGGTAGGCATTCATTTGTTTGTAGGGGTAGGCATTCATTTGTCTTCAATGCAATGTAGCCAGTGTGTTGTCAGGTAACAAATACTCCTGTTGGTTGCTTTGTTTTACTTGAAGTAAACGTTATTGTTGATGAAATAAAGAGGTTTTTTATAGCTTTCCTCATAAAAAAATCTTATCAACTGCCATTGCATATTCACTTGTTGCTGAGTTATATAAATTAGATTAATTAATAATTTTAGTTTAAAATATGTTATTATTTAATATTTATAAAATATGTACTCATGAGAATGTACTCACACTCAGCTTTTAGCAACGGGTCAAATTAGGTTGGGAACAAGGGTTATTTATTGCATACACTAAGGGTACTAATGAATATAAAAGTTATTTTTTTTATTTAGTATGCATTGTTATAAAAATTGCTAGTAGTAACCGCGATCATTTAGGCTGGAACATATATGGATCTCAACTATTTATTTATGACTTCATTACATTGAATGATGTGCAACTGTTCAATGTGCTTCGCCTTGCTTCTGTTGCCTGACATGGAAACACAGCATCTCATACAACAAGCACAAAACTGTTAAATAGTGGTCTGTGTAGAAACTATAAAATCTCCCATCAAGCAAACAAACAGAACTCATGCGACATGCTCTTTCACACTCGTCCCACAGCACTTCTTTTCTTCTTGATATTAATAAACAATCGGTTCTTGTTTACCCACTAGGTGGACTTGGCAGGCAGCGAATGCATCGGTCGTTCAGGTGCAATTGAAAAACGTGCCAGAGAAGCAGGTAGATATTTTCTTCAGCTGTTTCAGTTCCAAGTAGACAACCACGAGTTTATGCATGTTAAAGTGTCATCAAAATCTGTGTTCGATGTAGCCTCAAAGGATTTTATTTCAGTTCACAAAATATTTTATCGAGTCATGTTTAAAAGAAAGTGTCTTTCACTTGGGTAGTTGCATAACAACTGTTTCAACGTTGGGTCGTATGTTTGGGGCACAATAAATATAAAATCTCTTCCAACATAACTATACAGTGGAAGTGGTCACAATTTTTTTTTTTTTGTACGGTATTCATGTTGCAACCATCAACTTTGTGCATCAATAGAGAGTCTGATAGTACTCAGAGGTTCCGCTAGCCTATAACATATTCCGACAACAGATTTTTTCCAGTATGAAGCAAACATCTACCGGTACCCAATCTTTCCGTAAACAGAACAATGCTACTAACGCACACAAAACACCTGCAATGATGTCTGCTAACTAAGAGATATCTTCAACATCAAAGAGAAGAATGCTACATGAAAAAACAAAACCTGACTTATCTAGAAATAAGTAGAGATGTGAGTGTTCATAAACTCGACACAGTGCCCCTAGCTGTCTTTGAAAGCAGGTCGAGTTAAAAACTTAGCGTCCCATATACGCTGTACACCAGTCGAAATCACGTTTGCAGTCACAACAATAAATTTGACGATGATCAGTGCTCCTGATTAAGTATCCGACACACAATCAAAGCGAATAGCAGCAAAGTCAAGTTTCACAACACATTTCACTGCAGGGACTCATCCAGAGATCCGTCCACCCGTCTTTTGGATAGATAACATTCTTAAAGTGCGGTTTTGGACGGGTAGATATTTATCGTGGACCCGTCCATGTCATTTTTTAGTGCGGGCTAGCCCGTCCATGTCGTTTTACAACATCATGGTAACTGCCGCCGGCGTCTGTGTAATCTGTAGCAAAATCTACGGGTGCTCGCTACAACTGTTTACTGTAGCAATTGGTCCCTGGCTTCCCTGCCAGCTGCAAGACCAACGCCTGAATCCAATCACAGCCCAACTTGTTATGGTAATTATCATCTAGCCAGTAGGGGTGGTGGCATGAAAGGCAGGAAAACTTAGGGGACAGCCCCAGCACTTGTTGGGTTGACAACGCAATAAACAAATGGCTGCAATCGTTCATGGCGTATAGACTAGCTATAGTGACAGTGCGGGAGACAACTTGGTCTTAGAAGAAATCGTGTTTTCCGGTGCGCATTTTGAATATATCACAAAACATTTTAACATATGTTGCCGCTGGATGCGTTTCCTGAAGAAAAAGGTTTGCCTAGCTGGGTAAGATATATGGATTTGGGTATAAATTATTATTTTATAACAAAGATGCCAACCCTCTCAATTTCGGTGTGAGGCTCTCTATTTCACGGTTCAACTCCCTATTCCCGATATGCCATTTTATGGCATCAAAACCTCCCGATTACAGTGCCTTTTCCACATATAATATCCCATTAATTCAAAAAGCATCGCGAAGTAGCTTTATGCCACTACTAATCAAGTGTATTGCTCTAATTAATTATTAGTGCCTGGTCTCAATTCCTAAACTATTTGCATTATGGTCATTGTTAACATTGTAACCACATCAAAGCCAAGGCATCGTCGACCACACGCTGGAAGATGAAATCGGGTTTCTTAGTTGAAAGTCGACACCCCCGCTGCGGCCAGAGGTCTACATTCTTGCTGTCAGCACAAGCCCTCCTCCCACGCAAGGCGCTCCAGAGCTAGCTGGCCTTCATAAAGTTCGCCCAGATTTAGACATGTGACGGAACAGAAACTGAATGCAACATTGTAAATTATTTTTCCCGGTACTTGGTACCGACGTCTTTTATTTTTTCCGGTACTTGATATTATTTTACCAGTCAAAACCAGCATATGCCGGTCTAGCGGAATGTCTGGTACTACTGCAATGTAAAACTAGGTTATGAGCGCATTTTGTGTAGATAGCATTGTTGTTAATTATTGTAGCCATAAATATATATTTAAATACAAAGTGTGCACTTTCTTTAAGCAGACTTTGTACCTTTAAAAAGTGTGCACTTTCTTAAACAGATACATTTTAGTTTAAAAACTTGTTGTTGGTTAAAACACAGGTGGTCAAGATGTTAGCATAGATATAATGTATAATATATAACACAATGTTACAATAAAACCGATCAGACCTTTTACCTGTAATGGTCTTGGTCTGTTACGAGGATAAAGAGGATGCTTTTAACTTTGTGATCATGTTGCTTGAATTGTAACAGAAAATGAATTTAAACTGATACCTGTGTGCATTGTGTAAAGATGTCCTTGTCCGATGCAGGCAACATCAACCAGAGTCTGTTGACCCTGGGGCGAGTAATCACCGCCCTCGTCGACCACGCACCCCATGTCCCATACAGGTACGAGTTGGTTTAAGCTTTGCTACATTCTCCATTCTGTCCTTGGCTCTCTAGTTTTCTCTGAAAGATTAATGTAAAAAATTATAATGTAATTAAACAATACCATCAATTTTCTTTGGAAGTTTAAAATATAAAGACATACATAAGAGAAATCACCCATCTTTACTTTTTAATGTGGTCTATCTGTTTGCACAAGATAACTGTAAAATTTGAAGTGAAACAAAAGCCATGGTTTGGGGACTATTCATCTAAAAGATATAATAAAAAAACTAACCACGTTCCACTAAAATCAAGAATAACACACCGGTGGTTTACTCTATTCTATAAGTGGGGGATTCCTGTCATTTCTTCGAGTGACCGATGGCTGACATGTTAACCAGCGCGACCAATAAGCACCTGTGCAGTTCTATGAAATCAGGGTGACTTAGACTAAAGTGACGTATTAAGGGAGGCCTGCATACACAGAACCAATGCAAAGTCTCAAACAAACGTTATTTTGCTACAAAGAGGACTAGTTTAGTAAACAAGGGCCAAAATATGTTGCATAAGTTGAGTTTGGGCACAAATAGCATGGCCATATCCTATTGGTAAGTATAGGAATAGGTGTATCCAAATATATTTTCATTTGGCGAGCAAATATTGCCAGAATACCACACTCGCGACGTAGGGTTATCTAACAGTATGGCGCGGCCCATGAAATTAAGATGTGTGTTCAACAAGGTTTTCCTAGTAAACCACTGGCATGATATTCTTAATTGTATGGTTATGTTTTAGTTACTCTTATCTGGGCTAGATCTATTGTAAACTCTTTAGCTATTATGGTTAAAGCCCCAGGTTTTTGTTTAGCCAAATATAAATTTTGTTAGCCAAATTAATGCTCATGTATTCTGTCTGCTTTCAAACGAAAATGTTGTTAGCCAAATTGGCTCATGGCCACTGGTAGCACTAGCCTAGCTTATAGGTGCATAAGCCGAAACCATGACTTTTGTTTCGCCTTAATTGCTGTTTATATATAAAAATGTAATTGTTGCAACTCATTGTTTGTGTTGTATGCGTGTTCTATTCTGCATGCATACCTGATTTCGGTTTAACTACTTTTCTTTTCCATTCAATAAAAATATTACACAATAACACTGCTATGATTTTTTTTTTAACACAAAAGAAAATGTATAGGCCTTGTATGTTTGTAGTTAGTTTTGACAGTGTCCCTCATTGAGTTTATCATTGCAGAGAGAGTAAGCTGACACGGTTGTTGCAAGACTCACTAGGTGGCCGCACCAAGACATCCATCATCGCCACAATCTCACCAGCTACTGCCAGCATTGAGGTATACCTCTTCCCCAAATATTTCTTTCTTGCCATTGACAGCTCTAGAAAAAGTCAGTTGAAATGCAGATTTTCACCAAGCGTTTGAAGCAATTTCTCTACTAAAGATCCTTCTTTTTTTTTAGCTTGATTCCACTTTTTATTGAAATGGATAGTATATCCAACTGTTAAAACAAGGTGTCTGATATTCTAACCTAGACATTGCCTACTGTTATTGGTGTAATGAGATGCTTGTAGAATTCCCGTTTTCCCCGACTCATGAGATGACTGCCTTCAAGATACGAGCGAATGCATTCCGGATGTTTTAATTACTTTGTTCCCCACCCTCCCTCCCTCCATGCAAAATAACAAAATAATAACAAATGTAATGTTTCCCCCAATTGTTGTAAAATTAATTCGTTTGCATCGACAGTGCAAAGTTTGGAGCAAGTGTGACATCTGCTGTTGTGTTCACCGGGGCACTGACCCGCTCCCATTTGCCAATTAATGTTCATGTTAGCTGCATGTGTGCTGTGAGTGGAGCCAAGTGGTTTATTTATTCGAATGATCAGTGTTTCTTTCAAGCAATGATTAAAAACTTTGCCGTAAATTAACTCGTTTTAGTTTTCTTTAAATTGTTTAGCTGACCCAGATTTCTTCCCAATAACGAGCTTTTTAAGATAAATTAACCATTTCTTCACATGTTGTAGTTGAAATGCTATATAATATTCCAGATTAATAAAATTTGGAGTTTTTCATTTATATGGTTATGTTAACAGATTTTTTTTTTATTTTGTAAATGTGAAAAACCACAAAATGTAAAATTATATAATTTTGAGAAAATCCCAGAAGAAATAAATGATATGCATACAAGTATGACAGTGTCACTGATAGCTTTTTGGTTAACATAAATTAATTATGTCTGCTACACCAGCGTGAATGAATTTAGCAAAAATTTATTTATGCAACCAACGACGCAAGCCAGGTGTAAGGATATGAAAAGGCCAAATAAATGACGTTTATTAAGAGTATGCCTAATGGCATATTGTTCCGATTAAAAGCATGAAGTGTGGACCCTGTAACATGCGCCAAGCATGTGGCTGAGCCTCATACAAAGCCGCCTGGACACAATGCTCCCAGAGCCCACACTTCGACATAGCAATACAGTACATGTAGTAATATTCATACAACACAATACAATTCATGGCATCATCACCAGCACATTAAAACATTACCCAATACCGACAATACTCGACACAAACCTATTTGCATATACTGCATTACTGGACTACACTACTTGCTAAGATTCCTACTCTATATATTTTTGTAACCTAAAAGGTGGGGCCATAACGCCACCGTTCACCGAAAACTGTGAACACCCCCACCAATCCGTTAGCAAAAGTTTATTGACAGCCTGAAGTGGCAGTGTATTTTTTACAAAAACCATTCACCAGTCATAATTCCAAACAGTGTAAAGTTGCCTACATGTAAGACGCATTCATATTCCAAATTGCAGTGTTGTAATTGTAGTAGTTGACATGTCCCCTTCTAACAAACATGTGCCAGGGCATGTTTATGATCATTTGGATCGGCCTGTTATCTGGTGCGATCACCAGGTCGGAGTCACAGCCCGTTTCCACTATTATAACTTATAGGTTCAAAGGCAAAATAAACTGCATTAGCACTGACATTTGCTGGTTTAAAGACGTGATTTAGTTAGGTAGATATAATACTGATGTGTACTGGAATCACATCAACCAGACGGTTTAAAGGATGGATTGGCGAAATATGACTTTAGTGCCGGGTGATTATTTGTGATGTTGATGTTCAGCTGAATATTTCCTACCATGTTATGAGGAAAAAATCAACTGACACTCTATCCGCCCCAACTATCTTAATAAACTAAAATAATCTCAGCTAGAAAACATTATTTTGCCTGGCTTAAGCTAATTAAACAACAGTTAAAATATGTGCAATAACAGCTACGCAAGTCGTGTGGCAGTGCCTTAGCCAGCATGGTTGTGGTGTAAACTGAACTGAGCAAAAAGACGTTTGCACTGTCACTTGTGATCTGCTTTGGCACTGCTTATTAACTGGTTACATCGCAGTAACTCTTATGTCACGTCATCGTCAAAGAAAAAGTCCGACCACTTGTCGAATAGAACATAGTACATAGATTTTTTTTATTTCCAGTGCTCGTTATACTTTCTGACTGCTCTGAAATTGTTCCCTTATCTTTTGCAGGAGACGTTGTGTACACTGGACTACGTGCACCGTGCCAAGAACATCCTGAATCGACCGGAGATCAACCAGAAACTGTCCAAGAAGACATTGCTGAAGGTGTGTTAGGCTGTCACTACTTCTGATGCAATGTGTCATAAATGTGTTACACCAAAACATCTTGTACGGGGTTCAGACGTTTACATTTTGTTCTCTAACCTTCTGAAACGTACATTACCAGAAAATATGGAAAGTCTTAGACTACCCAAAACTACCTGTAGTTACTTAACTTAGCCAAATATACCTGTACTTACTGGACTTAACCAAAACTACCTGTAGTTAATGGATTTAGCCAAAACTACCTGTAGTTACTTAACTTAGCCAAAACTACCTGTATTTACTTAACTTAGCCAAATATACCTGTACTTACTGGACTTAACCAAAACTACCTGTAGTTACTGGACTTAACCAAAACTACCTGTAGTTACTGAACTTAGCCAAAACTACCTGTAGTTACTGAACTTGAAAAAGGTTAAGCAGGACAGACACCAAGGGAGAAGTTTTGTGAACAACTCCAGATGACTAGATGATGATGATGATGAGATTATTGATTTAGTTGTGTTTTCATTTTATGCACATTATTTACATTTTCTCTGTCGTCGAAGGAATACACAGAAGAGATTGAAAAGCTGCGGAAAGACCTGCAGGCATGCCGCGACAAGAATGGCATTTACATCGCTGAAGAGAATTACACGTAAGCACCAATTTATATGGACAATCTGGTAGTTTGGTGGAGGATGCAATGTAGTAATATATCTTGTAGATATTGGAAGTTTTGTAGGAAATTTCCCTCTCCCATTTTGTATTGTGATATTATAGTTTCCAGCCTAATCAAAAACTTTACTAGCACTGTTTTGTTTTTAAATTGTGCAGATTTGCTTAGTTTTTAATTTATTTTACTGTACAAACCACCCCTGTGGGCCCACGGACACGCCTACACAATTTGAGCCCCATACATACAAAACTGTGGAGATACAAGGGATCAGACAGACAGACAGTGACAAACTACTTTATTATATAGATGGGGACAGTTTTTTAACTCATGGTTTGTGGCACCCTAACGCTGTGATGGAGTACTGTGTACTGTAGTCACACTTGGTTAAAGGTACAGAGTCTTATAGTTTTTATCGCATACTTATAAAGTATAAATTATATTTGGTCTAACATCTCAACTGCCCAAATGTGTTTTAATAAACCACAGTTTGTTAATATGTTTTGACCATTATCTGTTTAACTTGAATGTCTCAACTCAATTATTATGTTTACATCGCAGGCTGGATATCTTAGGCTTGATATTATTTTATATTGCAGGCTGAATGGCAATATTGCAGGCTGAATGGCAATATTGATATTATTTTTACATCGCAGGCTGAATGGCAATATTGATATTATTATTATTTTTACATTGCAGGCTGAATGGCAACATTGATATTCATAAACAAATAATGGTCTAATTATGTTTTTTTTTTTGTGGCTCATTAAGACACATTTCGGTGGTCAAGATGCTAGAACAGATGTATTTTATATTGTATCTGTACGATAATGTCGGGGTGTCACCCGACCAATTGGACAACTAAACGCTCATGTGAATGGGCCTTAAGTTGTCTCCTTGTGCCCTTCTATGCATTCACTCAGTTGTTGGATGTATGTCAGTATATTTTAAAAGAAGATGTTTATTTCGCAGTGCCCTCCAGGGGACGCTAGCGCAGCAGGCAGACAGCATTCACGAGATGGAGGAACGACTGACTACTCTCAATCTGGAACTCATCACGGTCAGTCAACGTTACCCTGCAATTATTTTTATATTACTCATTCAGTATTCACAATAAATATTGTAAATCAAAAACTTTCAAATCAAAAATTTTCTTATGATCGTCTTAAGTTTGATCACCCAAAACCATGTTTTTTACAACGCGGAGGTATAGAGCAGTTCTGAAACGAAAAATCTAACTGAATTTGTCTTAGTTTGCTACAACCCTTACCTGTTTCCTCTGGGATCTTCCCACCAGGTTGGAGAGTTGTTTGGGGAGACGAAGGAAGAATTGAAGGGGAAGTTGGAAGAGCTGGAGGCTACATCGGCACTGCTGGCGGAGACTAAGGAGGCCCTAATGGAGACCAGGCACAAACTGACGCACACACGACGCGACCGCGACGAACAGAGACATCTAGTGGACACGCATGTGAACACTGAGAGGAAGCTGCACGACCAGGCAGTGCAGGCAAGTGTACTATAGCGCGTGTGAACACTGATAGCTTTCAGGGTGGTGCTGGGTTCATCTGTAATTTATAATTAATTACAATTGTGTGATACTCAAGCATTTTGGACTTGTCAGCCAAAGATTTGAGATATGAAATTTCTGTTAGAGACTTGAGATTAGTGTGTGCCTGTAACTGAGATCTGTGTGAAACTCTGTCGGTAACACCAAATCAAAACTTTTATCAATGTCAGTTCCCTGACAGGAAGACAGTAGTGTGACCTATGAGTGAATCTAACACTTAGCCTCACTTACCTGTATAAAATGTAGCACTTGTTATTGGTATGAAAAAAGACTTGATACTTGACTTGGACTTTCATGATGATGACTTGTGCTCAAAGAAAAACCATTTTCAACAGCTTTATTTCTGGCATTAACCAACGGCACATGTGTTGTAGCTCTTGCAAACAGCCGAGGTGTCTACCCAAGATGTCTACGGACTTCACGCGAAACTCGACCGCAAAAACACCGTCGAGGAGAAGAACGAGACAGTCCAGGAGGAGTTCCGAAGGAAGTTTGCAGAAAGTGTTGATTCACTGCAGCAACGCCTCGTTGACTTTGGTGAACAACAGCGAAAGAGCAGCACGGCTGTCCAACAGGACCTCGGTAGGTCTAATAGTGATATCTAGTGGACATGGTCAATTTACAGTGTGTGTTCCATTTGTATGGTTCATATATGATATACTGAAAGCTACTGGTCCCTTGCAATAATCTGAATTATAATCATTGCATGACACCATTATGGTACGAATCAGTTACAGTTGTTGTAATACTAATGTCACCCTTGATGTAATTTGTAATTACAGATTCTGACATAATCCACTCATTACTTATGCTTACAATTGTGAAAGAACCCAGCCCTTCATAAAGTGTTGTTGTCTGCAGGGGCGATGGTCCAGAGGCGCGAGGGAGAAGTCTCCACTCTCTCCCAGTCACTCAATCAAGTCACCAAATTAGTGTCCAGTCAGCTGAACAGCCTAGACCAGGAGCAGAGTGAGCAGACGGCCAGTGGCCAGCAGTGGCTGGACTGCCTCGCTGACCACTGTACTCAGGCCAGGGTGGGTGGCTTGTGGCTTCTCCTGTTATCCTGTTAGTCCTCCAGTTATCTACACTTCAACCTGTAGTCATTCATTCTGTCTTCCCAAAAATACATTCTCCATACATAGTCTTTTCTGTTATTTATATTTTGTCTCCTCTCTACCCCTCCGCCCTATCCCTTCCTCTCTCCTCCCCCTCTCTCCTCAAATACATTCTCTATACTTAGTTTTTCTCTATTACCCATATTTTCACCTCCTCTCTCCCCCGTCTCTCACTCTCTCCGTGCCTCTCTCTGCCAGTGTTCCTCCCATAGTACCAGCTGGTATGGCCGTTACTTTCCATTATGTTGTTTCCCGTGTTGCCATAATTCATCGTACAACTCTACTGTGCACCTTCCTTAGCCTTATGTATTTATGAACAGTATCTAAAACTTCACGGTGCACTTACTGGCAGGTCAGCTTGTCAGACCATCATTTATCACTGCTGAGTAAACTAACAGTTAATGTTCTTCCGTTCAGGATGATGAGGTGCAACGTCACACAGAGTTTTATCAACAGACCCTGGAGGGTGTCATAGGAAGCATCCAGAGCCAAGTAGACGGTGTCAAGGCCAGTCTGAGTCAATTCAACGAGCTGTTACGTCAACAGGTAGGAACACATTGAGGTGTTACCAACATATGCCACCAAGTTACTTGTTCAGGTGCAGAATGGTTGCAACATGTAATGTAATTTCTCAAAATGGATTCCATTGGTGGTATTGAATGCTTGCGCAGTCGATGTTTGATACATTTGGAATTGGCCATCATGAGGACATGGGTTACCGAAGTAAATAATAACAGTGATTCAGCTACGACGGTCATGTTCAGTCGTACAGTGTATAGCTGGCTTTAGAGTGTATTGTTTGTCACCAGATGGAGACACAGCAACATGTTCAGTCGTACAGTGTGTAGCTGGCTTTAGAGTGTATTGTTTGTCACCAGATGGAGACACAGCAACATGTTCAGTCGTACAGTGTGTAGCTGGCTTTAGAGTGTATTGTTTGTCACCAGATGGAGACACAGCAACATGTTCAGTCGTACAGTGTGTAGCTGGCTTAAGAGTGTATTGTTTGTCACCAGATGGAGACACAGCAACATGAGAGAGAGGAGTTTGTCGCGGGCCTCTTGGAGAAGTTACACGAACATCAGACACTTGTGTCCAAGTACACAGAACAACAGTCAGAGGCTCTCAGTGAACACGTGGAACGTGTACGGGACATCAGCACCACACAGAACCAACTCAGTCAGGTATGGGTTGTCTCTTATGTTTATTGAGTGTTATCAGCTAGATAACAGTCACCGAGTGTTGCAGCTACAAGTGACTTACCCGGCTGATAACACTCGAGTGACGTCAACAATCAGTGTGTTATTCCAGTTACGTAAGGGCAAATTAACATTTGGACATACTTTTTGACTTCCTACCTTTGTAAACAGGCTGTTCTCCTACTCATGTTCCACCACAATTCACACCTAAATAATTCAATGAATTTCTTTGCTTTGTGCCAAGACAATCACGTGTCTATACCAACATGCATGCTCAATAAATAACCATTCAATCTGTAATCATGTATAATGTCATGTAAGCCTTGCCAGTCTGTTTACCAATTTATGCTACTATTTCTGTTCACCAGGATTTGTCTTTAAATCCTGGTGAATAGGGTGTCTCCTATGGGAGTGCCTTTTTAGCCTTACTGGGAGTCTCCAAGACCCTAATTTGATAATTGTATACTATATGTAGTTATATGTATGCTTTTATATACTGACTTGTTGAGTGATATGTAAATGGGTCAAAATAAAGTTTGTCTGTCTGTCGGTCACTTTCAAAATTATGCAAATGTCAGCTGCATTCTCAGAACGAGTCAGCCGAATGTTTTCCAGGAAGATAATGTTATCCAGAAAGATAATGCAGGGTAAAATCAGGTAATTTTATTACCATGCATTATCCTCCTGGATAACACACAGCTGACTCATTCTGAGAACCCTTATGTGAACGTTGAGTGGATATCAGTACGGCTGATAGTTTTTTTTGTAAAGTGCATTGGGCTTTTAAGAAAACTGTGTTATAAAAGATAAATTATTTGTATTTTTATTGTTTGTGTAGACATTGCTGGAACAGCTGCAGAAGACACTGGAGGAACATCAGACACGTCTCTCACACCATGTACATCAGGTGTGTGGCGCTTATTTACCCTCTCACTCACTCGTGTCAGCCTCTGGGGTCGAACTCTGCTGGCTCCAACCATCTGTCTTCAGACGACTCTGTCCCCCATTGCTGACTGCACCGCTTTTAGACAGTCAATAAATGCGAAGGCTGGTCCGCCTTGACTTGCTCCTCCATGTGCTGTCTGCCTTGAGTTGCTCCTCCATGTGCTGTCTGTCTTGACTTGCTCCTCCATGTGCTGTCTGCCTTGACTTGCTCCTCCATGTGCTGTCTGCCATGACTTGCTCCTCCATGTGCTGTCTGTCTTGACTTGCTCCTCCATTTGCTGGCTGCCTTGACTTGCTCCTCCATGTGCTGTCTGCCTTGACTTGCTCCTCCATGTGCTGTCTGCCTTGACTTGCTCCTCCATGTGCTGTCTGTCTTGACTTGCTCCTCCATGTGCTGTCTGCCTTGA
This sequence comes from Lamellibrachia satsuma, assembly GCA_033239005.1. Classification (NCBI taxonomy): domain Eukaryota; kingdom Metazoa; phylum Annelida; class Polychaeta; order Sabellida; family Siboglinidae; genus Lamellibrachia; species Lamellibrachia satsuma. Next base: position 6,966,667 of record BSQZ01000034.1, read on the forward strand.
CTTGCTCCTCCATGTGCTGTCTGCCTTGACTTGCTCCTCCATGTGCTGTCTGCCTTGACTTGCTCCTCCATGTGCTGTCTGCCTTGACTTGCTCCTCCATGTGCTGTCTGCCTTGATGCCGTGTCATCATTGCCTCTGCAGCAGGACCCTGCAAATGTCAGCCTCCTCCTGCTCATTCTGCTAGGGGTGACAGTATACAGCACTAGGGGGTGACAGTATACAGCACTAGGGGGTGACAGTATACAGCACTAGAGGTGACAGTATACAGCACTAGGGGTGACAGTATACAGCACTAGGGGTGACAGTATACAGCACTAGGGAGATAGTTGATTAAAAATGTTGAATCCATAAATGGCTCTACTCTAATCGACAATTGTTGAAGTTGGTCGATAAATAAATAAAATTATCCAATATACAGTGTATTTGAAAAAAACATGTTTATTTATGGTATTGTTTTGCGAACTATCAATATTTCAGTGTTATATCGATAGTATTGCACCATCACATTGACTATTGCGATGCATCGATAGTTCGATGTATAGTTACACCCTACATTCTGCTGTAGAGCTCTATGACTATGTTAGTCAAATATTGCTGCCAGTGAATGTTGATAGTTGTTTGCAGCATTCTTGTGTAAGACCATCTAGTGTGTATCTCCTTGAATAGCAGGAATAACATTCTTGTGTAAGACCATCTAGTGTGTATCTCCTTGAATAGCAGGAATAACATTCTTGTGTAAGACCATCTAGTGTGTATCGCCTTGAATAGCAGGAATAACATTCTTGTGTAAGACCATCTAGTGTGTATCTCCTTGAATAGCAGGAATAACACGCAGTTCAATAGTTAACTTCAGTTATTGTTTTGGAATTAGATGAAATGATGTAAGAGATCCACTTGTGTGTGTAGGTGGCAGTGGGACTCGAGGAGACCAGGACCAAGAACCAGGCCCAGGGCGTTCAGACAGCGAGGTGGGGACAGTGCCTATTTTACACTGATTTTGCGCATTTGCAGTAGGAAAAAAGTTTATTACGAGAATTTGCCGGACAGTAACTGTTAAATTGGCTGCAATCTTTGTCCTGGGGACAAGTAAAATTCTGGCGGTTAATTTCATTGGTTTATGTGACAAAATTCAGTTTCATGTTTGGGTGGATCCACCAGGGATGATAATAAGGTCCATCCTCTAGTATCCACTACGACATGCCAGCTCTAGTATCCTCTACAACATGCTAGCTCTAGTATCTACTACGACAGGGTAGCTCTGGTATCCACTACGACATGGTAGCTCTGGTATCCACTACGACATGCTGGATCGTTTGTATAAATTTATTATTTAGTTTTGGTGAATTCATCGGACAAACTATTAAATTATTTTAATGTCACTCTTTCGTAGTGCTTCGACCGCCTTGGTGAGCTACAGTAACGATGGCAACAAAACGCTGCAGGCAACGTCCAGCGAACACAACGAAGTAGCGCGCCACCATGTCAATAAGGTAGGTGGTGCAGTTTTATAAGTGCCATAATTTGTCTTTTGACATGTTTAAATTGATGGATCGAAGAATTAACTAATTAAATAATTTAGTCATATTCGTTACAAATATGTCTCCACGAAAGAACATTTGAACTTGCTTGTGCGTTTGTAAGATATTTCTGCAAGGGATTGTGTTAATGTTGCTACTGTTGGAGATAATGATACAATTGCAGATATCGATAATGAAACCTGTTCAAAAGTCTGTATAAATGTACTTGACAAGACTCAACTAAGATATTCATAATAAGGTTTTTTGCTTGTCTCATTTCAGACATGGGTTGTGAAAAACGAAACCTATCTAGTATCAACTGCGATATGCTAGCGTAATTGTGCAAATTTTTTGTTTAGTTTTGGGAAAATAAGCTTTTTCTTTTTTACTGGATCTGATAAAAAAAATTGCAGAAGATGGCACCAGGCAACTCTCACTTTCGCCGCTCGAGGCGTCGTAGTACTAGCTATTCACACTACAGATTTGATCGTCAATGAACCTGGTTCGCGATGGTCTCAATGAATTGAGGAGGGAGTTTTAATCCTTGATCTGTTGCTCAGCTGTGGACGCTGTCCATGTTTCAGATGAGCCAGCAGCTGGACGCCCTCACAGACACAGAGAATGACCTGAAGCAACAGTTGGTAGAGTTCTCCGACACCACGCAGCAGGTATGAGTATCTGCATACATAGTGCCTCTTTCCTCAATCTCCCATTAAAGAGAAACAAACATCATGGTTTTGGGCCTATGCACCTAGTTACCCATGCCCAGTTCTGTGTCAACCCATGGTAGAAATTATTGGCAAAGTTCGAGTAGATTTCATGCGTGCAAAACCATTGAATATCAACTACAATAATTGAAACACTTGTAGATTATCTTCCAGTGATGTCAACAGCCACTATACTTGACAAACATGCATACAAATAAGGTATTAAAACAAGCACTATTCTGTAGTTCCATTGGAACTGTGCAGACCTGTCCCATGAATAAATGGTCATCGAGTACCTCACCGCACTACTAAACGAACTTTTGCACCATCCTTGGTGTTTGGCCCAAAACGTGAGTGATTCATTGGGAACTGTTCACTGTTACTATGTTGTATGCTGCAGCGATTCAAGACATACACGTGCCACATCGTTGAGAGGACGGTGGAACACAGGGACGACATCACAGCCTCTCTGGAGACTCATGCTCTCAAGACACAGGTTTGTTGAGGTTCTTTGCTGTCATAGTTTCATAGCAGCTTGTCGTGGTCAAACAAATCTGGTCATTCACACTTTATAGTAGCATTGTTACGATTAATCAATTTGTTTGACAATTTATTGGTTTGTTCTTCTGATCAAGGAATCGATCACAATCTTGTGTGATCGATCATTTTCAATTATATACACTCTGAATTTTGTTCCATAACTTATCTGTCTGAGATCGTCACATGGCAATGAATACAAATAGTCAAAGACGACAGGGAGAGAGACAAAGTAGGGCATGATCAGGTTGCTGAATATTCATCTCAAAGACATTCTAGTTATCTGAGCTAATGTAATAACATGATTCACTAATGATGTCAGGCATTTTGTCAAAATATTGACGCAGAAACTTCAAATATGGTGATGTAAAAGTTTGAGACACGGCGAGACATGTGTCAACAAAAGTGACAGAGATCGGAGCCACACGTTGTGTTGTATCACCACCATTCGCTGCATAAAGTCAGGTTATTCATGTAAATTTTTCCGAAAAAGTAAATCGTTTTCTTATGAATGCTTAAATTTATTATGCATGCAGAGCATAGTAAAATTCCCAAATTTGGCCACCAACTATATCACGTTTCATATATTCTCATTAGCTATTTTTGAGACTGAAAGAAGAATCTATCAGCTTTCGATTGATACTGTTTGTTCCCGTGTCAGAAACTAGTGATGGAAAGGAAAATTGTTATACAAAAGTCAGACCTGGCTGCTATGCAAAACCGGATGTGGCCGTTGTGAGGAAATCCGTTTTCGTCCGTTGAAAGTGTTAAAGGGTTAATGTTGCCTCTTGGTGCCAGGTGCTGCGGGGTGACTGTGCTGAAGCAATCGCAGAAGTTGACAGGATGCAGACAGCGCAGCACAGCGAGCTGAACGCGTGTGTACAGCAACAACAAGATGCCCTACAGGGGGCAGCACAAAGCATGTCTGAGTGGTCAAGTGACATGCGTGAAGCGATCCATGGGCAGGACACCAAAGTTGAAGTGTTTGTCACACAGGAACTGCAGAAAGACATACCAACAGGTGACAACATTGTTTCTCAAGTTTTCATGGTGAAGCTGGCCTCCATTAGACCAGTGCTCACGCGAATGGTCCATCATGTCCTTAGATCTCATGTTTTCATGGTGATGCTGGCCTCCATGAGACCAGTGCTCACGCGAATGGTCCTTCATGCTCTTAGATCTCATGTTTTCATGGTGATGCTGGCCTCCATGAGACCAGTGCTCACGCGAATGGTCCTTCATGCTCTTAGATCTCATGTTTTCATGGTGAAGCTGGCCTCCATGAGACCAGTGCTCACGCGAATGGTCCTTCATGCTCTTAGATCTCATGTTTTCATGGTGATGCTGGCCTCCATGAGACCAGTGCTCACGCGAATGGTCCTTCATGCTCTTAGATCTCATGTTTTCTTGGTGAAGCTGGCCTCCATGAGACCAGTGCTCACGCGAATGGTCCTTCATGCTCTTAGATCTCATGTTTTCATGGTGATGCTGGCCTCCATGAGACCAGTGCGAATGGTCCATCATATCTTCAGGTCTCTAGTATGGAATGTATCAATGATTTTGTAAATATTGACGGCATCGTAATGACTGATTCGTAATAACAAGGATCTCCTTTTACTTATTTAACTTGTTAACTCATCTTAATTTTATCTTTACTTATTTAATTGGTTTAAACTAATTTTGATTTATCTCAATTTACCTTGCGCCTTTGAGCTATTTTACCAGGATATGCGGCCCGTTATAAATGCCTAATTAATTTGATTATTTGCAGGCACGACCCCCCAGAGACAAGACTTCAGCTACCCCCGTTCCCTGATGCACACCGACCGCCACTCCCTCATCCTGGCTGACTTCCGCCGGGACTACATCCTCGAAGAGATCGTCAACACGCCCATCGCCGACCTGTCCTTCCCTGAAATAGAGGTAGGTGGCGCTAATGTGACTTAAAAGTCACAAAAGTATGCCCTCTTTTAATAAACTATGCATTTTTACTTTTACACTACATATATGAGCATCAATGAACCTGTTTCGCAGTTGGCTAAATCAACTGAGGAGAGGGTTTTGGTTTTGTCACATAAGATATCTGTGCCTTTACATTGCGATATCTATGTGCCAGTATGTTGCGATATCTGTGTCCTTGTATGTTGCGATATCTGTGTGCATGTACGTTGTGATATCTGTGTGCCTGTACGCTGTGATATCTGTGTGCCTGTACGTTGTGATATCTATGTGCCTGTACGTTGTGATATCTGTGTGCATGTACGTTGTGATATCTGTGTGCCTGTACGCTGTGATATCTGTGTGCCTGTACGTTGTGATATCTGTGTGCATGTACGTTGTGATATCTGTGTGCATGTACGTTGTGATATCTGTGTGCATGTACATTGTGATATCTGTGTGCCTGTACGTTGTGATATCTGTGTGCATGTACGTTGTGATATCTGTGTGCCTGTACGTTGTGATATCTGTGTGCATGTACGTTGTGATATCTGTGTGCATGTACATTGTGATATCTGTGTGCCTGTACGTTGTGAAATCTGTGTGCCTGTACGTTGTGATATCTGTGTGCCTGTATGTTGTGATATCTGTGTGCATGTACATTGTGATATCTGTGTGCATGTACATTGTGATATCTGTGTGCCTGTATGTTGTGATATCTGTGCCTGTACGTTGTGATATCTGTGTGCCTGTACGTTGTGAAATCAAGATGCACCTGTGCTTTTTCCACTTCCATAGGAGAACGTCCCATATTTTGTTTTGGGGAAACAGTGCTTGGTTGCTAATCAGTGGGGCACTAAGACACTTGTAGCAAAAAGACAGCGACTGCAGAAAAGAACAAACAAAGAGAATGTACAATGATTTTCACTGGTTAATTGAATGACTGTTTTTCACGGGACATTGCGACACTGAATTTATTAATATTTACAACATATCAGATTGTTAAGAATAACATCCACACAAAACATGTTTTTATGGTCATCTTTCATCTCTTAACATTTTTGTAATTACATGATTTCGCGATGAAATTAAATATGCCCATTTTATGACAGTTTATTTTAGAGATCGTTTTACGGCAATACAAATATTCATCTTTAAAGCAAATTAAAGGTGAAATATAACATTCTTCATTGCATGATTTATTTATCTATCAAATTCCCGTTGTACACTAGAAATATATTACAGCAATGAAACAAAAAACATAACATTGTGAATTTAGATGTAGGGGAAGGCAGTGTTTGTTGAGCTATTTTTAATTCTTTTTGATGTCTATGTCGCAATCATATTCATAAGCCAAAATTGTTTTACTCATATAAACAATAATAATAATATAATAATAATACTATTTTTCTATAGCGCTAATTCACGCATGGCGGATCGATGCGCTGTACAAGAAATATAATAAATGTATATTAATAAATATAAATAGATAAACTGTAACTTATTGAAAATATCTATATAAACAATGATTATTAGTGGATCATTTTGTACCAAGATAATATATCTAGCTTGCATAGATAATTATATATAGTGGATTCAAATAGGGTTGGTAGGCTGGCTCAACTAACACTTGGTGTGGGGTAAGTTGAGCCACAGTGCAGCGTAAGTAGCGTAAATGCTTTATTTGTATAATTTACGTAGGCCTTGTAAAAAAAATTCATAACAACTAACACATTTCTGACAAGTCTACATTCGTAATTAATAAATCGATGCACTTAATTAATATAGATGTATAGGCAAATCGCAACCAGTGTAACTAACTGCTATTGTGTTGCCTTGTCCAAAGTCCCAATTTGATCATAAAAATAAATTTTGAGGTGAAGAACACTTGTCTTTGTTCTTTAGCCACTGCTCAACTAACCCTTCCTTGGGTGGTTTAACTAGCCCCATTTTGACAGTTATTTAGCTTATTTAATTAACTTCTTATTAATGATCGAAGTGATATAAATAATCTTCTTCCTGTGCATAGTTAAACCATTTAAGCCTGGTCATATGCGTTGATTGTTTACGCACCAGCAGACATTAATCACAATCATCAAGTTTCAAAAAACACTTTTAGCACACATGTTCTGACTGTTGTGACAAATGTCACCTATTATATGTCAGTCGTGTTCTAATAACATGTTCAGTCACTGGGTGATACCATGTAACTGTCGCTGCTGTAGTTTCACCAGAAATATGCGTGACTGAAAAAATGCAGAGAATAGGGGCATTTTATTTAGATGGAACCCCGCCACTTGTTCCATATCAGTTAACTAATGAAAATCGTTGTACATTCCCTTAGAAATGCTTATATATCTCGCAGTCAGTGCGATGTACTTACATATCTCGCCGTCAGTGCGATATACTTACATATCTCGCCGTCAGTGTAATGTACTTATATATCTTGCCGTCAGTGTGATGTATTTACATATCTCCCCCATCATTCAGTGCACCGCCCTGTAAAGTTGTGTGGACTGTTGCAGGTCGACCCAGCAGTAGATTTTGGAGTGGAGACAAGAGGACCAGCCAGCGACATCGCGGATTCCTCAGACACGCTGGCAATAAAGGACCCAAATACGTCGGCTGATTCAGCCATCAGTTCTATCTCAACAGTGTCTTCATCAACGCTCGATGATAAGGTAATTACAGATCTTTTGTTGACAGGTACACAATACTGCCGCCCAATCAAAGAACCTAGCAAGTCACATTAAATTTTTTTTTATTATTTTGGTTTTGGACTTTTGGACAATGTCTCTGCAGGGTAATTTTTTAAAATAGCTGCAAATTTGCTTTCTACTGCTATATGTCAGATCCTAGCAGGTGCGGATTCAAAATACCCAGTAAGTCAATTAAAAACTATTTAAACCCCCATAGAATGATTAATCTTAACATTTTGTGACATAATGTAAAGTTGGCAGTTACTAATTTGCCATTCTGTAGATGGCACCTGAAATATTACTATATTAAGTATATTATTTCTATGTTTTTACTTCTGAATTCCTGTATCTTCTGTACACCTTAGACCAGACATGGATGGGCACACAGAGTTAATGTCCACGTTTGTACGGCTTGATCAACCAGGAGTGATAACAGTAACTTGATCAACCAGGAGTGATAACAGTAACTTGATCAACCAGGAGTGATAACAGTAACTTGATCAACCAGGAGTGATAACAGTAACTTGATCAACCAAGAGTGATAACAGTAACTTGATCAACCAGGAGTGATAACAGTAACTTGATCAACCAGGACTGATAACAGTAACTTGATCAACCAGGAGTGATTACAGTAACTTGTTTCAGGCATCCGAGAATGGCGATGGCAAAGAGAACCGGATAATGGCGCCACCTTCGTCAGCAAGAAAACAGAAGGCACGAGGTCTGCCGAAACCCCGTTCCCGAAACGTGACTCCCGCGACCACACCAGCCGGGAAACAAACGAATGTGACAATGTCAGGGAAGAGGAAACCAGCCACTCCACGCAGCAAGTCAAACACAAGGCTGCCTCTGAAGATGTCCAACCCTTGAGGCAGCCCAGCCTCTCCATAAACTCTAGTGTAGTCACATCATCACTCGTTTATGTACAATATATTATTAGATTTACTACATGCATGCACACATACATTGCAAAATCCAATACAGTCCCGTCTTCTTTATCTGCATACTTTGGTTACCAAGTGTTTGGCCGGATTAAGAAAGCATGGGTGTAGATTAATGAAATACCCTATTATCACCCATATACAACTATCGGTAATAACCATAATGTATTGTGAAATTTATAACTGATGTAAAAAAATCACAGGGACCATTAATTGTCCGATTTTGTTTGTTTGAAGTTTTGAGTGATGTAAAACAAACTGGTTGAGTGAATCATATTACAGTGTTATCCGGCCAGTTGGTTCCCAAGATGGTGTGCGGAAATGGAAACATAAAAAAAACGATTAACAAGGCAATGTAGGATGTATCAAGATAGTTCTCGCATAAAAAGTGGATTACTGAAAAAAGGATTAATGATATTGAAAAACAGATAAACGAGACATGACTATATGAAAAAGAAGTTCATGGAAGAAGTATTGATCATACTATACTGCCGCTCTACCCTCACTAATTTCACTTTTAACCAGCCGTGGTGCTGATTGAATGCATAGCTTCCATGAAGTGCCATGTTTTAACTGATGTGATTTTTTAGCATAGGAATGCTGTGTGTCTCTGTATATGTAGTTATTACAACATTTTATTACTCAGTAATCTTGCATTTATAATAGCTCTGCATGTTAATGGTTTTACATCCGTACTTAATTATTAATCTAATTACCTCTACCTAGGAATGTTTTATCGGTTTTTGAACCAGGTTTTTGTGATCAAATGCTGGTAAATGTTTACTTGTATTTAATTTATATCTTTGAAATTCACTGGACTGAAATGAAAAACAACATTGTTTCTTGACCACCTACATGCGTGATCAGTCTTTAGTACTGCTACATTTGCGTTTTGATTTATATGTTTGAATGTAGTTAGATGATTTAGTTCATATTGTGCTGGAGATATTTGTTTGTTCTAAATACAGACAATGTAATACTTTTTCGTCATCATATTTTCCTATAATTTGCTGTGTGAAATAAATAAGTTATGTCATGAAACCTGGACAGTCCACTGTCTGGATTTTTAATGATACCATCCACCCCCTCCTTGCATAAGTACCGTTTTTTATTCCTAACAAACTAGGGCATGGTATTTTTATCTGGAATACCCACTACTAATTAAGCAGCTTTTTATGGATGATTGCCAGTCGCAAAATCTGCCTGAAAATAATCAGTACTCAAATAGGTATAAGTTGATATGTACACATGACTATTATTATGAGTGAATTTTTTATGTTTATACTTCACCACAAACTGAATATTATTAGGGCTTCAAGAAACTTCTGTGAAGTATTCTTGCTCTTTTGCTGTTGCGTTGTCATAGCAACCAATATATGTCACTGGTAGACTTGTCAGGGTTATTGCAGTGTGTTATGGTAGTGTGAAAATTTACTGTGCAGGTATATGTCACTGTTGCCCTGTTTAGAATGACTTTGACAGACTAATATTTTAAGCTTGGAAGGCAGCCATTGTTTTAGACTGTTGATGGATGCATGGTGTCAACGTTATCATGTATTGCTGTATGCAGACGACTATGCTAACTTGTAGGAGATGTAACAATGGATCTGGCAGCCAATAGTTAAGTGTTGTATGTGTATTTCTTGTACATTATTACCTGTAGTAGCAATCACTGAGTGAAATTAAAGAGGGTGCTTGTAGATATTTGAGGGTGGTCTTCATAGTTCTATAAAAACTGACAGATGTTTGTCTATTTACAATAGGGGCATTCCATATCAAGTCAATCAAGAATTTACATGACCGTATTTAATTTTTATGAAACTTGGTGTGTTTGTTTAGGTTCATGAGTCCATCTTACCAACCAAATTTCAGCTCAATCTGACCTTCCTTTCCAGAGATAGAGGTCATTAAAGTTTGATCCGACCTTGACTACCTCACAACCTTTCAGGTGTTATAACTCCTCTCTTAGGTAACCTACAGATGTGATGTTGGTGTCATTTTAAAGCTCTGATAAATGTCTATTTGTGCAGACAATTAAACACAAACAAAAATGTGAAAAACATGTTTTTTGCTTAATATTTGACCTGACCTAGCAAAAATCATGTAACCTCAGATTTTTTTTATATATTGAAGCATAGATATTTGGCAATAATAATTGAAAGTTTGATCATGCGCATTTCAATACTTTAGGAGTTATACCATTTTTAATGCAACATCGTGTTTTATTGCGTATAAAGATAGACACTTGTGTCTATCCTTGTGTGCTATAAAACACTAAATAATGTTGAAAAAAGTTTTAGCTTTGACTTGACCTTGCATAAGTCATGTAACCTCAGATTTTCGTAAATTTTTTATATATTGTAGCACATACCTGGCAATAATTGTTGACAATTTGAACGTGCGCATTCCAATACTTTGTCAGCAATTCCCTTTTCAGTGATAGTGTTCAAGACCACAAATTGATAATTTTTCTGGATTATTAACAATTTATTATCTCAAACATAATGAATCTTGAAGCCAGTGCATTAGACACTTGTGTCATGTGCTCTTTCTTCAAGGTATTATGTTCTTCCAGTTGCTGTGGTAGGGTGAGCAGTGGTTAGGATGTCCCCCATGCCTACCACCAGGTTATCAGGTCGCTCGGGGTAAGTGAATGATCTGACTGGTCCACGAGGATTGAGAAAGTTAATAGCCACCTCTCTTTCTCTCTAATCCTGGGACGTGACCTTTCCAAGCCACCATCATACTGAACTGTGATGTAACCCTTTAAACCCGATGGCATGTTCTTCAGCTGTCACGGTTTCTTGTCCGGTTTGTGTACTTGTCGAGAATTGACTCAATTTTACTTTGAACAGTGACACATGACGGAAGCAATGCAACGGCCGGGTCCACGGCACTGTCCACACTTTTGCAAAGCGGCTCTCAAGTACCTCCTTTTCACCCAGCATGTTGTCTCGCAGGTCTTAATAGTATGGTGTTTGTACTTTCTTAATGAAATCATATATGTTGGAGATGTTCAGTGGAACTTTGGATGAATTCATCAACTGACTGATGGATGGTTTCTAATCTTGATCTGTCTGTTATGGTCCACTTTCGGTTTTTCAATTTCATCAAAGCATTAAGCAGCAGTTCTTTCGGTTTTTCAATTTCATCAAAGCATTGAGCATCAGTTCTTGATAGATCTCAACACATGGGCACTGATTGCACTTCTGGAGGAGATAGTCCAGTGGGGTATCATGTACATGTGATTTAGCATAAAAATCAGGTATATAAAATGTTGTTTTGACGTCTTCGCTATCAACAGATCATCATACTATTTATACAAATATTAAGTATACCAACAGATACAGATAATTACCTTATGGGCAGAGAATATGCAAATAACAAAATACAGCACATTCTAGGAAGGCAGCCCCCATTTGCATACTGAAAGATCATGTGACTCATTCAGTTCTTACCACATGACTAGAGTTATGTGAGGTGATGGTGCATTTAAAATACCATAACTCTTAACGTATTGCAATACGCATGATAAAACTTTCAGTGATTATTGCCAAATATGTATGCTTCAACATAACAAAATCTGAGGTTACATGATTTTTGCTAGGTCAGGTCAAAGATTAAAAAACACCATGTTTTTAACATTCTTGTTTGTGTTTTATTGTCTACAAAGATAGACATTTATCAGAGCTTTAAAATGACACCAACATCACATCTGTAAGTTACCTAGGAGAGGACCTGGAAGGTCGTTAGGTAGTCAAGGTCAGGTCAAACTTTGATGACCTCTATCTCTGGAAAGGAAGGTCACATTGACCTGAAATTTGGGTGGGAACATTGACTTATGAACATAAACTAACACACCAAATTTCATCAGTTTCACCCTGTTTTTGACTGATTTCGCATGGAATGCCCCAATAAGCACTTAAGGATGGTTGCAGTAGTTCTTATAATCCAAAAACACAGCGTTACGTGTTGGTGGTTTTGTCGCCCCACGTTTCGGCAAACAAATGCTTTCTGATTGGCGATGTGCGCGTCACACGCCCCGTATTGCGGGGTGATGGCGGTCTGGACCGATACTATACGTTCTTTTGCGCTTTGAGAACTTATGTAACGACCCGTTAGTAGTTATAGTGCTCATATAACTACTCCCGTTATAACCCTATTAAATAAATTATAATCTACATCCAAGTTTTATGATAAATGACAATGTTTTAACAGATTCGTTTTTCTGATTATTTCTCTCTTGACACTGGCCATTAAATTAATTATTACAATTTTAAGTTATGATGTAGTGTAACTTTAATGAAATATTAACCACAAGTAGGCCTATGTGTGGTTTTAATACAGTTACAGAAATTTTATCATTGAATCATTATTAATATTAAAACTAATTAAATTCATTCATAAGTCGAATGTTTGCATAAATATATTTATGCAATAACCAACACAAGTCAGATGTAGTAGAGATTGAAAAGGGCCAAATAAATGACGTTTTATTGCAAAGTGGACTGCTTATCACGCAGCCACTTTGGGAAGCACATTAACAGGAATGTGAGCTCCTCAAAGCAAACCAGACAGGAACTGAACACATGTACAGCGCCGTCCGGCAAGTTTCTCAGAGCCCACATTCCTACAGGCATGACGATAACATATATACATCAAGAAGTCGTCATGAACATGTAATGCAAAGAATACAGACATTCCACCACCAATACACAAATTTAATTACAAACAGGTGGGGCCATTTCGCTAACCTATATAAACATAAGCCAAGAATACCGATGAAGAAACAGGAAGCCTGTCTGCGCAGAAAACCCCATGAACACCAACTACTAGGGGATAAACCCCTGTGTTCATCTAGTATAAAGCGAAAAGTGGGGAAAGCGGTTTCGACATCTTCCAACTTCCTATTTCATCATCGATGTACAATCGCATTTTACACTAAGTGTTGAAAATAAGGAAGGAAGGTGGGGAGGAGGGCGGATTTCGAGAGACAAATTTTCTAGACACAACTTCGCGATGCAGAGACTGGAACAGGAGTGAAAGATTCCAGCTGCTGGCTCTGGTTTGAACTGGTTTCCGTTAAGCCGTGATTGGCTGAATATCGTGGAGTAATACAAATTATTTGGCCAAATAGTTCCGGTGTAGTCTCGGACACCCAGGGCAAGACTTGCCTTGGTTATCTCATAAAATCTGTTATGCAGCTGTAAGTTGCATAAATCCATTTATGCAATAACCAACACAAGTCAGATGTAGTAGAGATTGAAAAGGGCCAAATAAATGACGTTTTATTGCAAAGTGGACTGCTTATCACGCAGCCACTTTGGGAAGCACATTAACAGGAATGTGAGCTCCTCAAAGCAAACCAGACAGGAACTGAACACATGTACAGCCCCGTCCGGCAAGTTTCTCAGAGCCCACATTCCTACAGGCATGACGATAACATATATACATCAAGAAGTCGTCATGAACATGTAATGCAAAGAATACAGACATTCCACCACCAATACACAAATTTAATTACAAACAGGTGGGGCCATTTCGCCACAAGGTCACCCACAAACATGTGACCACCCCACCGCGACCATGTAGACGCCACACACCGGTTAGATCAGTCCACGGCATATTGATGCCGCTTCACGAAGACGCCGTTGTCTCGCGATGGTGCTGGTCGGGGGACGGGCTGTACAGTTCTCGGTTCGTCGTGTTGTAAAGTATATGCCAGTTTTGTATAACTAGCTTTAATAGCTAATATTACTAAGTTATTAGGAGGTGTTATTCGATGTATTAAGCCTAGATTAGCAACGAAAAAGCAGGTTTCGAAAAGTTTATAGTTAAACACCCAAGTGGATATGGACAAAATCCAAATGGTTCCAAAGATTGATGGTACTGTTTAGCTAAAGATCTTTCAGTCTTCCCTTGGTGGTATACGGGTGCCGCCCTTTAATCCGGACACTTGCTAAATTACTGTGACCTCGGAGGTCAACGTACGTAATTAGGAAACTGAGAGGGAGCCCTATAGGAACCCTGGATTTGGCCCAGCTCCAAGAGTTCAAAAGTTTAACTTGCAAACTGGGCAAGGAAGTGCAGACAGATGCATAGACTATGGGTAGATGTAATTGTCCAGCGGTTGAGACGGTGGGTGGATTTAACAAGTTGACCAATGGTAAAGTGTATTGGGTCTTTAAGCAATCACAGCGCCTCTGGTGACGGCGTCTGATTTTGGGAAACTGAGAGTATAAATACCCCGGATAAGCTTTTACAAAGGGGCGGGCAAGACTATTTTAAATTTATACTGAGGTGTGTATAGTCATGCCGAATTTTAAGCATCCATTTCAGTAAGGGTGGTCCTGGCGGGCCATGCCTGCTTTAGCATTAGATTTCAAAATTTCCGGTCAGAATTTACCTGTCAAATCTTATAGACTTTAATAGTCTATATTCGGTTTAATTAAGTGATGTTTACATTCACTGCTTTTTTATAGCTTAGAGTGATATCTATCTTCACTGTTTCTTTTTAATGTCATCGTGAGTGATTATTATAAATGAGTGACAGTTATAAATCTCGATCTGACGAGCACAAAGAAGACGGACAATTAAAACACATTTAACTCTGTGAGAAATACCTCCCGGGCCACTGCGTGCGTCGCTACTGCTACTGGGGGGATTTTTTTTACTTCTGAGGCACCATCTTATAGACAGCAGGGGTGGATCCAGGGTTTAGAAAAAGGGGGGTCCAAGGTAACGCATGAAGCGCCGAAGGCGCGAAACAAGGCGTGAACTGCCTCGGGGGGGGGGGGGTGCGACGTTTGACGGCTTTCTTAGACATTAATCACTTAAAATGGTGTATTTGGGACACCCATAATCTGGTTTTAAGCGAGATAGGGCCTAATGAAATCAACCCAAAAGTCAGATATGCCACATCGTACGAATTTTTGGGAGGAATCTGTCCTTCGGCCGTGTCCCGTTTTATTACGAATTTGCTGTAAATATAAAAATCGTGATAAAGTAGTCCTATGTATTTTCTTGTATTCGTCACATATAAGTATAACTTTGAATGTCAAATTTACAGTAGACGAGGTGCAACTGCTCTTGAGTCTAGAGTTTCGGCAAAACGCAGCTAAGACTAAAAGTGCCACACACTTTCTCTATAATTATTCAGCACGTCCTTTTCCAAGGAAACTGTGTTTAATAGTTTCTCATCCAGCCCCTTCTGATATTGGTTCTGAATTATATAATAAAAGCAGCTAGGTATCATATTACCGAAAGTCGTGGCATCAAGTTTGAACTGAGACAAGGTGTAATTGAAACTTTTGGACATATATAAACCAATACCCCGAAGGGCTAAATTGCCCTCTCAAGAGAGCCTGTCCAAAATGTTGTTGTGTTTTAAAGCTACTCTGTATAAAGCGTACCATTCGATTCATGGTCTGAATTTGAATCGGGAGACATTCTGCTAAAAGAAGTAGTAGTACCATATAATAACAGTGAGTGCAAACTGGTGGATTAAAACGTGTCCTGATACTTTGCGCCACGTAAATTAAAACGCATCATAGAAATGTAACGAGACGACTCGCCCACGTAGGAGAGGGGTCCCCTTGTTGTTAGCAAGGTCCCGCAAGGAGAACACGCTGATGCCTTTTTCACCCGTTTATTAAAGTCTTAACAAAGACCCTGCCCACAGTCCGCCGATACTCAGTGTAAATGTTGTTGTGCAGTGCTCATAACAATGGCCACCAATAATAATTCGCGTTGCACATAAATAAAAACCCTTGTTGTGAACCATGCGTCCTCTCTCTCTCTCTCTTTCCAATCTCTCCTTTCCTCAAACTCTCATTCAAATTCCAGATTACTACACGATGACTTATTTAGTATGATGGTGAAAGTGTGTACACAGTGAGCTAAACTGACATTCGGATAACAGTATCCACTGCTTGACTGACATCTATAATATTACATAGACTAAAGTTGAAACAATTAGAAGAAAATATTTATGTTAAAGAATGGGATTACATATGTGGCGTAGTATTTAGAGTAAAGTGGTTACCAGGCATATCACCACCTATTGGCTGGTGCCAAGGACCACTAATGGTCACTCGGCGGCGCCACCGCACTGACCAACCATGACATCTTCCCCGGATTTCTTTGAATCCGTCCACGGATTGCACTAAGATAACAAAAGTTGTGTCCTCACGGTATCATACAAAAATGGCCACTAATACCTCAACCCTCCAGCCAAACCTCAACCCTCCAGCCAAACCTCAACCCTCCAGCCAAACCTCAACCCTCCAGCCAAACCTCAACCCTCCAGCCAAACCTCAACCCTCCAGCCAAACCTCAACCCTCCAGCCAAACCTCAACCCTCCAGCCAAACCTCAACCCTCCAGCCAAACCTCAACCCTCCAGCCAAACCTCAACCCTCCAGCCAAACCTCAACCCTCCAGCCAAACCAATTAAGATAATACAAATTTAGTAAACACACGTAATGCAGGCATTTTCAGTTAATCTATACATCGGCCTAATTAATCCAAATACAACAATAGAATTTACAGCATCCGTCCACCTGATGCCACTCTAAGGTGCCATAACTAGTCTGATGTTGGCTAACACCCTGTCTCCACAAGGAGCAAACATCATTGTAACCTAACTATACAAAATCCTACTACACCCTGGACTACATGAACCTTTAGATTACTCTGATGTGGGCTAACACCCTGTCTCCACAAGGAGCAAACATCATTGTAACGTTTCTAGCAGAGCGGGAGAAACTGTAAGATGACACCCGTCCTCACAAATGTATTTTGGTAAATTTACCCGAGTCTGGGAAAACATGCGGACATTAGCTTGTTGGAGGATACTAGTGGACAATCGTGAATTAAAAGATTTAACCCGGTGATTATACGTGTTCAGCGACACTCCACCAGTATTCCCTATGGATGTCCGCTGAACTACTGACAGAAAAACAACCACCTTGGGAGACACGTTGTAACAATCCAACACCCCCAGAAACCTCAGGGCATTGTCCACCACCTCGGCGACAGATGTGTCCACTGGGCCGAGGTCGTTGGACCCGACATCCACAATCAAAAGGTCAGGCTGACGGCCACACGCCAGTATATGTTGCATGTACCCACCGGGGTTAGATAGAATTCGATGGTAGGACAGGCCGCCCTGACCATAGCTGGACAGCTCACACTTGGCTTCCCGGCCGAGGGTCTGCGAGAGCGACTCGTATCGGCGAGTGGACCGACTGGACAGTCGCTTGACAAACGAATGTCCAAACAAACATACCATTGGCTTGTCATCCGCCATCACCCACTCTACACGTACAGTGACAGTGATCTTAGGTAGTAGCGACCAGCCAAGTCCAGCTTCTGCAGGCAACTACTTCAACACTGTCCACCTTCTGCAGGCAACTACCTCAACACTGTCCACCTTCTGCAGGCAACTACCTCAACACTGTCCACCTTCTGCAGGCAACTACCTCAACAGTGTCCACCTTCTGCAGGCAACTACCTCAACACTGTCCACCTTCTGTAGGCAACTACCTCAACACTGTCCACCTTCTGCAGGCAACTACCTCAACAGTGTCCACCTTCTGCAGGCAACTACCTCAACACTGTCCACCTTCTGCAGGCAACTACCTCAACACTGTCCACCTTCTGCAGGCAACTACCTCAACAGTGTCCACCTTCTGCAGGCAACTACCTCAACAGTGTCCACCTTCTGCAGGCAACTACCTCAACAGTGTCCACCTTCTGCAGGCAACTACCTCAACACTGTCCACCTTCTGCAGGCAACTACCTCAACACTGTCCACCTTCTGCAGGCAACTACCTCAACACTGTCCACCTTCTGCAGGCAACTACCTCAACACTGTCCACCTTCTGCAGGCAACTACCTCAACACTGTCCACTTAAAACGGAAACTAGTATCAATACAACGCCAGATGGTAGTAGCAAATGCCATGTCCCGCTCATGCAGGCAACTACCTCGGCACCTTATCTGTACCTACAGCCAACTGAAGAAACAATACAATGTTAAATGGTAGTGGCATAAGCCATGTCCCGTAACTGGCAGGCAACTACATAAGGCCCCAATTTACGGACCAATCGACCGAAGCCATGAGATAGTGGCAAACACCATGTCCCGCATATAGCAGGCAACTATCTACATGCCACAATGTTCACAACAAACTACGTACCATTTCCCCCAACCTCGATCCGTATCAATACCCAGGCATGGGCAAATGGGCTGGGTTAGAGTGGTGTCCCTTGTTGGACCGGCTAGACCGACGACACACAGGCCTTGCAGGGAGCGGTTCATCAGCCAGTGCTGGGGCCTCAGAATCACTGTCAGACTCCACTTCTGGTAGGGCGTCCAACCCAACGGTGCTATCATGTGCACCATTCCGTGGCTCCTGCACCAGTAGCTTCCGATTCACCCATCTGGATGGCCCTCCGAGAGCCGGGCGAATCTTGTACAGGTTCCGTTCAGCTTTGGTGCTCACCACCACGTGGCTGAGCTCACTGTAATGATTGCTGAGTTTGTGTCTACTCGTGAAAGCACACTGTTTCAACAATACCCGGTCTCCTACTGAGATGGGGCTTGGGTGGGTCCGACGGTCCCATCTCTGCTTGTCAGCATCAGCAGCCCTCATCAGACCCTCCTTCGCAACAGCCTGTGCACGACGAAGCAATTCAGATTGCTCTTGCACATAGCTCTCGTTCCAGTTGTGTTCAGTGTTGCTTATCAGCTGATCCACTGGCAACACTGGTTTCCGCCCAAACATCAGTGTATATGGCGAGATACCGGTGACGTAGTGTGGGGGAGTGTTGTAAATCATGACTAAATGAGGCAATGCATCAGGCCATCGCCGACGTTCCGCCACACTGAGTGATTTGATCATGGAACAGAGGGTAAATCTGGCCATTCCCCTGTGGGTGGTACGGGCTGGTGCGGGTCTTGTGCACGCCATAGAGCCCATATATTTCTCGGATCAGCTCGCTCTCGAAGTTGCGGCCCTGATCTGAGTGCAACTGTACTGGGACAACATAGCTTCCAAACCAATGGTCACGGAGCACTTTAGCCACAACTGGAGCAGTCTGATCTTTGCAAGGAACTGCCATGACCGCGATCCACCATGACCGCGATCCAACTACAGAAAGTCCACTGCCAGACGCTCCAGTGGCTTGAAGGCCAGTAGGTGGCGCATGGGTGGACGGACAACGGGGGTTTGTTCCTTTGTGACAGTGCACTGGAAGCATTTTCGCACATACTCCCTGACATGGCGATTCATGCCCGGCCAATAACATCGCGCCTTCAGCCAGCCGTAGGACCGACCTACTCCTTGATGACCCCATTGATCATGCACTGCTTGTAACATAATCGTTCGCAACACCGTCGGTACCAGCAACTGGTAAATGGAACCATGTACTCGGTCATGGGCAACCCGATAAAGAACGCCATTTCGTTCAGCAACATTTGGCCACTCGCTGACCCAGGCCTGGAGACCAGGTACGTCATCATTCGGGGCCAGTTGACCGGGTTCCCACCTGATTCTCCACCGCTCCCACAACTTTCCAAGCAGCTGATCCTCACACTGCATCTTCGCAAGCTGCTCCGGGCTGTAGGAGGGTAAAACTGCAGGTGTGAGTCCACCCTCCGACACGGTGAGTTCCGTCACTGTCACGTCATGCGACTGGCTTGCCTTGATCTCCCTAGGCACAGATGTGCTGTCTATTGTTAGATAAAGCACATTTGCTGTCTCCTCAGCCGACATATTTGCCATGCATCGACTCAACGCATCAGCACAACGGTTGGTCTTTCCTGGCCTGTACCGCACATCTATGTCAAATGGAGCCAGCTGTGCAACCCATCGGTGCTCGGTTGCCCCAAGATTGGCTGTCTTCAAGGGGGCAAGAGGATTATGATCAGTGTATACCGTGCAATGCGACCCAAGAGGATTATGATCAGTGTATACCGTGCAGTGTGAACCAAGAGTGTACGCCTTAAACTTCTCAGACACCGCCCAGGATTATGATCAGTGTATACCGTGCAGTGGCGAAGGCCACCAAGAGCCGTACGCCTTTGCCAAACTTC